>PVJL010003907.1:0-144006 GCA_004026885.1 Lyroderma lyra
CTGAAATAGTTTTTTCTTATGTTAAATCTTTAAAACAAATACTGTCCTTCCAGAAGTCAGTCAGTAAAAATTTCTCCACAGCCTTTTAAAGCTTAAATACCTAGTTGACTAGCACTGCCTATAATGAGGAGTCATATATAAATTCATTTTTCTAGACAATTAAATTAATACTACTCTAACTCACACCAGAACTTAATACATTTTGGTTTGTTTGTTTGTTCATTGTTTTGTTTTTTTGGTGGTTCCCTGGCTGGGAACTGAACCCAGGCTGTGGTGTTCAGAGCGCTGATGCCTAGTTACTACACCACCAGGGAACCCCAAGAACTTATTTTGGGCTACTTATGCTAACTCTTTATTCTACTTGAAAGAAAAATTTAGTCTATGCATTTTTATTTGGACATTTTGCATTGTTTGTACTAATAAAATTCCTTTCTACTAAAAGCAATCAACACAGATTTAGAAATAGATTAACATACAAATGACTATAAAATAGTAAACATCTGTTTTTTATACATGTTGAAGCTCAGACATCTGAGTCAGTGCTTCTCAAACTCTTTAATTTTTACCCATCTCCATGCAGCCTTTCAAGATAGTCTTTTCCTAATTGTCTCTCCATAAACCTTTAATACCAGATACACCACATAACTGTTTTTTTATAAATATACACAGGTACCCCTCCACCCCCGTATAACACGGCACCACTATAACATGGTTTCGCTCTAACACGGTTCCAGAACTGGAGGAAACCCTTGTACATCACAGCATCCTAGAACAGTTTCACTCGAACACAATTTGAGAATTAGAGAAATCCCTGAATAACACGGAGCCTAATAAGAGGTTTTAAGAGCAAAAAATATCTCATTCAAAATTAAGGAAATCCCCAAACAATATAGAATGTAGTTAAGAGCTTTTAAGAGCAAAAGATATCTCATTTGAAATTAGGGAAATCCCTGAATAACACGGAACATAATAAAAGCTTTTAAGAACAAAAGATATTTAATACATATTAATATTATACTTTTGGTGAAAATTGCTTTAATAAAGATATTTCTCTTAATTATAAAAATATAATAGTATGTTTCTTTTAATTTTTGGAACCTAACCACCCCCTTTTTTACTAGTTCTTTGCTTTGTATAACACGGGTTCGCTTAACACAGCACGTTAGGAACCTAACCAACCGTGTTATGCGGGGGTTGCCGATAGATACACACACGCATGTGTACTTTATATATAAAAAGAGTAGATATAAAGCTTACCCTTTTTATCCAATGCAGGGTTAAGAATAGCTAAATAGGGTTAAATAAAATTAAGACTAAGCAAAATTAAAAGTTAAAGACCTATTAACATTAAATTTAACTTTACGGAGTTCCCTGATGGTGTAGTGGCTTAAGGCTTCAGTGTTGGTGCTGTCAGCGCTGCGGCCTGGGTTCAATTCCCAGTCAGGGAGCTACCCACATACCAAAAAGAAAAAAACAAAACAAAACAAAAAATAAATTTAACTTTACATAATAGCCATGACATTTTTTTGTTTTTCCTTTAGACAGGCTCCCAACAGTATTGTAGAAAGAACAATTCATTTGAGTCAGAAAACCAAGCTTTGTCTAACAGGCTATGTGGTCATCGGCAAGTATCTTAATCTATGTGAACCTTTACTTACCTTGTAAAGGTCAATTATGCCTACTTCCAAATACAATTTAAATATTGAAGGGGGTATACAGATATTGAATATTTTTATTTATGGTATATACATTAAAATCCAATTACATTTCTAGGTATTTATTTCTTCTCTATTTAAACGAAAATAGTAAGTTGGAAATAGAGGGGGAAAAGAGATGGAGATTGGCTTAAAAGTTGAGCGTCACATGTTATATTCAGAATGCAACAGAAAATAATACGAGCTACCTCAAAATTTTAGCAATCTAGCATATTGGAGATAAAATTTCAAAATTAAGGTCATTTAGACTAACCTTCCATGAATAGTCACAAAAAAATAGTTTGAACTGTATTTTTTGTGACTAGCCAAAATAAATATTGCTCATTAGCCTGAACAATATTTTGCTTATTAAAGTTTCTTTCCACAAATAAAACTACTTTGCTAAATTAACTCTGCCCAGGCCAATATGAAGCTAATGTGAAACCAAGATCATAAATTTAGTTTAGATGTGAGTGGCATTTATTTAGTAAAGGCAATGCCACTGATCTCATCCCTAACCTTTGTGAACTATATTACGAAGATGTACTTAATTGGTAGGCAGCCTGGAAGAAAGCATTTAGGAAAATCCATCACTGCTTTTGAAAACAGAACAAAACTCACTTTACAGATTAATCTCATTCTCAAGTAATATTTGCCTATGAATTGAGCTCATGATAAATTACTTTTAATAACATAAATATTGAAGTTCATTGTGTGTTTTTTAATTCTATCCTTTTCCAGGGAGTTCCCTGATGGTGTAGTGGCTTAAGGCTTCGGCGCTGTCAGCGCTGCGGCCTGGGTTCGATTCCCAGCCAGGGAGCTACCCACATACCAAAAAAAAGAAAAAAAAAAAATTCTATCCTTTTCCAAAAATTAGATCAAGATCACTTACCATAATTTACTGAGTAAAGGCCAAGCACACCTCAATGTCAAGAACTGAATACATATTTCCAGGTTGTCTCTTTCCCAAGAAATTACAAATTATCTTTAAATACTAAGAAAGTCTTCTCAGTAGCTGGCCAATTATTATAAACCATGTTATTTCTTCTATCTGTAGTAGTTCTTTCCTTTGATCCCAAATCAAAGTACAGATAACTGAAGATGGGTCCCAACCCCTCCATGACCTGTTAGGAAAGGGCTGCACAACAGGAGCTTAGCAGCAAAGAAGCATAGTTTCATCTGTATTTACAGCTGCTCCCCATTGCTGGCATTAGTGCCTGAGCTCCGCCTCCTCTCAGATCAGCGGTGGCATTAGATAATCATAGGAGCGTGAACCCCATTGTCAACTGTGGGTGCGAGAGATGTAGGTTGTGCACTTCTTATGAAAATCTAATACCTGATAATCTGAGATGGAGCTGAGGTGGTGATGCGAGCTCTGGGGAATGGCTGCAAATACAGATTAACATTAGCAGAGAGGTTTGACTGCACAGAGACTATAATCAATTGCGTGCAGACTCATCTAATTTTGCATTATGGTGAGTTGTATAATTATTTCATTACATATTACAATTTAATAATAATAGAAATAAAGTACACAATAAATGCAGTGTGCTTGAATCATCTCAAAACCACCACCACCACCCTGATACCCCTATTCTATGGAAAAACTGTCTTCCACAAAACTGGCCCCTGGTGCCAAAAAGGTTAGGGACCGCTGACTGAAGACATACTTTTTTTTAACACAGGGTGGAGACTGAAGTTGGTGACTACATGTTCTGCTTTGATAATACATTCAGCACCATTTCTGAGAAGGTTATTTTCTTTGAATTAATCCTGGACAATATGGGAGAACAGGAGCAAGAACAGGAGGACTGGAAGAAATACATTACTGGCACAGATATGTTGGATATGAAACTGGAAGACATCCTGGTCAGTATGGTCTTTTAATAAAATAATAAAAATTATTAACATCCAGAGACCTTACTATGTGGTAGGCACTGAACTAAGTATTTTATCTGCATTATCTCATGTAATCCTTGCTTAACTCTGAGGATTAGTTCCATCTTTCCTGTGAGGAAATTGTAGCTTAGGGAGCTACATAACCAGAGAGAGAACTAGAATTTGAACACAGGATCTCTCTTAACTAAAACTCCCTAACAGAAGAATGTAATAATCTGTAGCATACTTGCACATAGAATTAAACTGAGTAGTTTGTAAACACTTAAGATGTATAGGCATTTTTCTCCCAGCCTAGTTTTTATAACATGAATTTTGATATTATTTGATTAATTTGGGAACACTGTTTACATTACTCAGATCAGACCATAGCAGTTATCAGAAACTAGCACTACACTCACGAGTAAAAATTTTTAGGATATGGTTGGCTTCTTTGCTAGAATTGCTTTGTGCTTTATCATAAACATGCATAATGAAATGTTCATTTATAAGAACCTACTTGCTAATAATAATACAGCTAATCATGTGGGGGAAAGGTCATAACTCTTTAGCCACAGGTAGATGTAATCAAATGATGGAATTTACTCAGTGTTATTTATAAATAAAATATATACCTCTATTGTAGAAATTCCTGGAGGAGAAATAACATAGTAATTCCAAGTTTGAAACTGTAACATCTAATACTCTTATAACCTGAACTTTTTTTAGAATATGGTATTGTGACCATATGCGGTTTTAAAATTTTTTTTAATTTACTGGGGGTGACATTGGTTAGTAAATTACATAGGTTTCCAGTGTACATTTCTATAGTACATCATCTATATATTTCATTGCGTGTTCACCACCTAGAGTCAGTTCTCCATGTGCGGTTTTTTTAGGGAAGGAACTATCAAATAGCAGAAAAGACTATATACAAAGTTGGACAGTTAATTTCGTGAAATTAATTGCCCAACCTCATAGATTAGCTAGTTTAAGAAGTCGGAATAGTAAATGGTCATTTCAGTCCTAATTGCTTGGTGACTGAGCTTTCTGAGCCTTGGTTTCCTAACCTGCACAATGGGGACACTACCTCTCGAGTTGTAAAGATGAAATGGGATACAGCATGTGTGTAAATGCTTTAAACAGTGTCGGCACACACTATACGTCTTATCTTTTCCATTGGTGTTGTTGTGAAAAACTGAAAAGAATTAAGTTTGATTGGCATGAGTTTTAACCATGACCTCCCTTTTCCCCTTTAATTCCATTGTATAGATAAGGAACTGGCTTAAAATTAAAATGGAAATGATATGCTATAGTTCTACTACTTGTCTAGTCTTCTCAGCCATTTAAAAAATCTCAATCATATGAATATACTCTTCAATTTAAATTTATTTTGCCAACAAGAACAAAATACAAGTAGTTATAAATCTGATTACATAGTACTTTATTTACACAGTTCAACAAAATGACCAGAAAGTTCAGATTTAAATATAGCTTAAAATACTTACATACCTCTTTTGAAGAAAAATAATAGGTCTTTCAGCAGCTTTTTACTCCCCCAGAATTTATCACAAAAGCAAACTTGAATAAATAATTTTGTATTTGATTATCATTATGATATTGAAAAGAACTATTTACATGTTTTTGAGGATCTGAATCCCTTATTTTTCTGGAAAATATTTGCATTACTTTATAAATATGCCCATATGATATACATTACATATTGTAGCTTTGTGGGTTTAACACAGCAGTATGAAACTTTGAGTAATTTTTTTGCTTAAATGAGGATTTTAAGCATAGTGATATTCTAAGAAAATCTGTTTCTAGTATTTTTTTGTCATAAATATTTTGACATTTCATGTCTCAATTTTACCTTATATTCATATAGTCTATAGTTTTCAAATTATTTCTGACCAAGTCCCTACTATAAAATAGTTTTTTCAGAAGAACTGCAACTTTGAATACATTTTGGTAAGTTTGTTTATTGAGTGTAATCTGGAACATGTTTGTATTTAAGAGGTTATACTTTTAGATGTATAGTAAGCACATCTAAAGCCAAAGTATTTTCTAATTTCACTACTTTGTGACATAAAAACATTGGGTGTTTTGCTAAATACTACATTGGACCAGAATACCATTCAAAGAAAAAAATTAACATACACTGCATTAGATAAAAATAATATGTAAAAGCTGTTATCAATTACGTTTTTTAAAATAGTCATTTTCTTAGGGCTACATAGTCTAAGAAAGATAATGTATGTAAATTCCTAGCACTATGCCAAATATATATTCATATTTATTTTCAATTTATCACAGTAGCTTTGCTCCTTTGTTAAATAACACTTCATAAAAAATAATTTAAATGTATCACAAGTATTACATAACCTTACAGAAGATCTTTAGGTAATCTAAATAGTGTCTGTCCCTTAATTAAAATTGTGTTTGAATATAAAACTAATATGAATATCAAGGTATTGTGAAACACATTTTAAAATTAACTTAAAATTAGTGGGCATTCTTTTATAATAAAATTATGTTCTTTATCTCCAGGAATCTATCAACAGTATCAAGTCCAGACTAAGCAAAAGTGGTCATATCCAAACTCTGCTTAGAGCATTTGAAGCTCGTGATCGAAACATACAAGAAAGCAACTTTGACAGAGTCAATTTCTGGTCTATGGTTAATTTAGTGGTAATGGTGGTGGTGTCAGCCATTCAAGTTTATATGCTAAAGAGCCTATTTGAAGATAAGAGGAAAAGTAGAACTTAAAACTCCAAATTAGACTACTTAACATTGAAAAAAAGACAGAAAAATGCAATAAATTGTTAGTCAAGAAATAGTCTTTTCTAAAATGTTTTCAGTCATTACTGTAAGTGTGAAACAAGTATAATTTTAAACTGAAAGAAAAGTCTTCACTCTCATCTGTGCAAGTAATTTTATTGCTCCAGTTGTACTTAAGTGTATAACAGAAATATTTTGTGGAACACAGGTATAACTGAATGAAGCCATATTAATAATGGCATTTTCTTAAGTTTTAAAAAATTTCTGCAAATATCAAAGGTGATTTAAATAAATGAACTGTGGGTCTAAATGCAACATTGAACAATGTTTGTATAAGATTCTCTTACCTAGTTCTTTTGTAAATGTGGCAATTACGAATTAACTGTAAAAGTTTTCAATATATTAAGTTAAAAATCATCTGAGAATTAGCCAGTCATTCATGGATTGAATATATCTTTAGAAGACAAACACTCAATTTTTCTTGTTTTTATATATATCTCCTATAATGTAAATAGAAACATAGCTGTGATAAAACAGATCTGTGAGACTTTTTAACCAAATATTTCAATTTAAAATATTAGCAAAAAAGTATTAGTTTTATATACTTATTCTGCATTCCCAAAAGCTGACATTTTCATAATTCTTAAAAATGCTGTCATCACTTCTTAGCCTTTTGGCTAAGATCAAGTATAAAAATGTCACATTTATTAAAATTAGCACAGATTTTTCTATTTGAAGTCAAGAATAGTGAGGGTTGCTTAGTCTCCTTAAGGATACATTCTGTCTAATCCTTAACTAAGGTATAGGATTTTAAAATTAAATATAAGGGAAATAAATTGTATTTTTATGTTATTTGTCAACAGTGATATGTTCATTTTAACATGATTACTGACGTGGATAATGCATTATTATCAGTAATTGTAAAGGAAATATTGCTAAAAGGAGCTGGGTACAACAAATATCTGAGTTCTCAAAATCAGTAAAACAATAAAATCAATAAAAAAAATTAGGTAAGCTTGAGAATATGTGATCAAGATAAAGTTCACTTAAATAAACTATAAATATCTGGAATCTGACTGGCTCATCATGACCCAATCCTAATACAAATCATGAGATAACTTCCAGTTAACTGGAAGAAACATTATTTGGCTGTGAGTTTTATTTTTTTTACAGCTGTTTTATTCTGTTTTGAATCATCTGATAAGTATTCAGGTACATTTTATGAAACATAAGCCCTATTGTAAGGTTTAGCACTGGGTAGGCATATTTATTACAAATTTTATTGTAACTTTCATAAAATGACTTTTCTGATCATTTTATTGACATTCAGGTAAGGATTGGAAACCCACATAAACCCAAGTTCAAATACTCCATATGCAACTCTACATACTCTGTGTCATCCTAGCTTATTGAGTAAGTCTGTAGAGTCTTACTCAAACACTAGTACATTACATCATGAATTAAATAGAATTTTTAGGTTATACCTATTTGTAATAATGTTTATGTCAAATGAGTTAGTATAGAATCCTCTGTAGGTTAGTGCTGCTAGAATATCAAGCAATAATTGACATCCAGAGAGAATGGTTTCATGTGTAATTAACATTCTGAATGGTACAAAAAGATTTCTTTCCTTCCTTGTTACGCTTTTGAGAGAACAAAAACTTAGATTTCTCTACTTTGAAGCTTTTTAAAAATGATACATGCAATGTATGATCAGTTACCTTCATTGGCAAAGAAAGTGCTTTAAGTGTCCAGGAGTAGCCCCTGCAACACACGCAAAAGAAGGGCAAATAAGATCATTGCCTCTGAAGAGCCCTTCCTTGCTCCCTTCTGTTAACCTCAAAATAAGTAGCAAACTTATAGTACTATAACTAATAAAACAGTACAGATATAAACTACTGCATCTTTTCTATTAAACTGTGATAAAGAATTCTACCTCTTATATATGGCTAGTTACTATACTGTACTCTGATTCCTTACCTAACAATTTGTTACATCATCTACATAGGATTTGTGCCACTGATGTTAAAACTGATTCAGTAACTTCTTACAAATATAATAATAGCCTTATTTGCAAAACAGAGGACAATTTTATTTTCATAAACATCAAGGAGAGAGATATAAGAAGTTGTTCCCTGTACTGACCAAAAAAGGTAAAATTTGTAAGCAAAGGACTAAATTCTTTAATAATTTCTAAAGGTGTATTATCTGCCTCATGATTTAATGTCAGTATTCAATTTCAAAATTAAAATGATACTAAAATTGAGTAAGCTATTTATCTCTTAACAGCTTTTTGTCTTTGGTTTTTAATTAGGCTTTTAAAATATTACAATATTTAAGGCTTAGAGTTTCGCTCTGATTTGCATTTGGATCGTTTATATGCTATTCTTTCATGTGAATATCAAGACAGAGGGTAAACAAGTGGCTGAAATAGCATTGAAATAAACTACAAATTCAAATGTAATTTTATGTTTAAGCATTATTGTCTTAAATTGACAAAGACTGAGTATAATTGTATGCCTCCCTAATGAAAATTCTTTTATTTGAAATTTTCAAAGAAATTGATTCAGCATGTAATGGTTTTTCATCTGAAGTGTAATAATGCACTGTTGCTCAAGTTGCTTCAGTTGTGAACAGCCAGCCATATTAAATGATATTAAATGAGCAATGAATACTGCACTGAGTATATATAATAAACATTTTTAAAATCTAACTTACCTACCAATCATTGTAAATGCTGTCTAATCTTTAAAGTCTTCATTGATCTCTTATTAGCCAAGTGTGCTCTCCCTTCCATTTGAAAACGCAGTTCTCTGCACTTCTTTTTTTTTTTTTTTTTTTCTTCTTTTTGGCATGTGGGTAGCTCCCTGACTGGGAATCGAACCCAGGCCCCAGCGCTGACAGCGCCAGCACCGAAGCCTTAAGCCACTACACCATCAGGTAACTCCCTCTCTGCACTTCTTACTGTGTATTATTCTACCTTGGATTGGAGTTGTTTATACTATGTGTACTCATTCATCTGTTACCCAAACATGCATTGTAACTAAAAGTTGCTCATAGTATAGAGGCAGAGATCATCCGTTCTGAAAGTTTGAAATGCTAAACACCCAGGAAGCTTGTTCCACTCCTCTACGCCACCCCAGCAATTGAATTTTAGGTCTGGAATATAGCTCCAGAATCTTAAATTAACCAACACAATTTGGGATTCTGGTGTCCATTATCCTTGGAGCACTTATCAACTGGGTGACCTTGGGAAATCAAAACTCCATTGAGCCTATTCATTTGTAGAAGTATTTTAAGTAACATCTTAACAATTAAAATAGCACATTTTAATGTCTAAAACTTTGGAGAGCTGCCATATTATTGGCCATTTCCTTCATATCACCTAGACAAACCACTCTTCGCCCACAAACTGGTAGAATTCCTAAGGCACCTTTCTGTTTCTACATCCCCATTCAGGTGTCTGGGATTCTGAAAGGCTTGTGTCATTAGAAACTGGAGTCACACTATACTTAATGAATCTACGTTTGGGGGAAGGGCAGAGAATAAAGAATCCAGACCTAAGATGACAGATTAGAGAGGGCCCTTTGAGATGATGGATTCTGGATTCCTGAATCTGAAACAGAAAGGCAGGAAAATGGAGCGCAGGGGAAATTTTTGTAGGTCTTCAGTGACCACAGTCAATGGCAAAATAAACAGTTCTCTAACAGTGAAATGAACTCCCTTATATATAAAACTACTCCCCCCATCCTGGAAGTTTTCAAGTGGCAATGATGATCAGATGTTACAAAAAGTTGTTATTTCTACATGTGATGTCAAATGGATGAATGGACTAGGAAATGTATCCTTTCTACACTTGCTTCAATTAATGCCATTTGTAGAAAAGTGAAAGAAAAGGCCAGAGCTTCAAGAGACACATTTTAAAACTCTGTTTTACTGGATTCTTGGTATTCAAAAACAAACTAGAAATTAAATTAAAAACAATACTGTTTATAATCACTCCAACAAAAATGGCACACTTAGGTATAAACCTAACAAAACATGTATAAGATCTGTATGCTGGAAGTATTCATGCTGGTTAAAGACCTAAATAAAAGGAGAAATATACCATGTTCATGGATTGGGAGTTTCAACATAGTAAAAAGGTAAATTCTTCCTAAATTAATCTATAAATTTAACATAATTCCTAACAAAAATCCAGCAAGATTTTTGTAGACAGACAAGCTTATTAAAAAAATTTATATGGAAAGGCGAAGAACTAATAATAGCTAAGACGTTTAAAAAAAGAATAAAGTCTACCTAAGTTAAGACTTACACTATAGCTACAATAATCAACACTGTGTGGTGCTGATGGAGGGACAGACACTAGATTCTAAAAATACACCAAAACAAGTCTGACTTATTTTTGACAAAGGTGCAAAAGCAATTCAATAAAGGCATCCTTTTAAAGAAAAAGTGCTGGAGCAATGGGGACAAACATAGGTAAAAACATTAACTTACAGGTAAAAACAAACAAACAAACAAAAACTATAAAGCTTCCCAAAAAATATGAGGAAATCTTCCGTACCTAGGGTTAGAAAAAGAAATATACACACTTGACACCAAATGCATGATCCATAAAAGGAAATACTGATAAACTGGACAGCATCAAAAGTAAAAACTTTTACTGTATAAAAGCCCCTTTTAAAATGATAAAAAAGATATGCAAACCACATATCTGAAAAAAGACTAGAATATACAAAGAATTCTCAAAGCTCAACAGTTAAAAAGAACTTCAATTAGAAAATGGGCAAACAACATGAAGACTATTTCACTAAAGAATGTATGCGGATGGCAAATAAGCACATGAAAAGCTGTTCAACATCATTAACCATTAGGGAAATTCAAGTTAAAAGCACAATGAGATATTACTACACACCTATCAGAATGGCTAAAATAGAAAACAGTTACACCACCAAATGCTAGCAAGGATGCAAGAGAAATTGGGTCGCTCGTATTGCTAGTGGGATATAAAATGGTAGGGTCCCTCTGGAAAATGTTTTGGCAGTTTCTTAAAAAAACTAACATGCACTTACCATGCAACCCAGCATTTATATTCTTCAACACTTATCCCTAAGGAATGAAAACATGTTAAAATAAAAACCTGTACACAAACTATACAAAGCAGCTTCATTGATAATAGTCCCAAACTGGAAGTAACCCAAATGTCTTTTAAATAATGAAAGGTTAAACTTTAGTATATCCACACTGGAATACTATGCAGAAATAAAAAGGAACAAACTATTGATACATGCAACAATTTGGATGGACTTCAAGGGAATTAAGATTATTTGGGGGGAAAAATTCTTAAAATGTTACACACTGTATGATTGCTTTTGTGTAACATTCTTGAAATAACAATTATATACATGGAAAACAGATTACCGCTTGCCAGATGTTAAGAGAGGAAATGTGGCTATAAAAGCAGTCTTGTGGTAAAACAATTCTGTCTTAATTGTTCTATCACAAAAACACATATCTACATATGATAAAATCACACAGAACTATATAATACACACAAATGAGTGCTTGTAAGATTGGTGAATAAACTGGATTGTATCAATGTCCACTTGCTGCACTTAATATATATACTATATGCAAGATGTTACCACTGGGGAAAACTGAAGAGTTTTTTGTACATTTTGATTCACAGGAAGTCTCCAAAAAAATTATTTTAAAATGAAAATTTAAAACAGTAACAGGGCAGGGAGTTCCCTGGTGGTGTAGTGGCTAGGCTTCGGCGCTGTCATTGCTGCAACCTGGGTTCAATTCCCAGCCAGGGAACCACCCACATAAAAAAATTTTAAAAAAATTAAAACAAAACAAAACAGTAACAGGGCAGACAAATTTTATACCTGAAACAGACATTAGTGAGTCCATATATATTTCTGAATAAGCCCTTGACTTCAGTGTAACAATTTACATTACGTTCATATTAAATGAAACCAAAATATTCTCAGTGAAAGATTGTCATTTTAGATATTGCTTCAATTAAGAATGTAGTTAGTAGAAAGGTGAAACATTATATTCCTCAGAAAGCTTAAAGGATTGAGCCTGATCATTTTTACATGAAATATCAAAGTCAATCTTTATCCTTTATAGTAATTCCATATTCTAAAATACTGTCACAGTGTTTCTCAACCTTCCTAATGCTGTGACCCTTTAATACAGTTCCTCATGTTGTGGTGACCCCCAACCATAAAATTATTGGTAGCTGCTCTCTACACATGTGAGTGGTCCGCATAAGAACAAGTTCGCATAAATATGTGTTTCCCGATGGTCTAAGATGACCCCTGTGAAAGGGTCGTTGGACCCCCAAAGGGGTCGCGACCCACAGGTTGAGAACTGCTGGTCTAGACGTAGGTGTGAAGTGGTTATTAAAATGCTGCCATGGGATGACCACCTATTTCAAAAAATGTTGCAAAATTATCATTCTGTGTTATCTCAACAGAGAAGTTATCTGTGACTTTTTCAAATGCTGACTTTTCAGTGGACAATCATGGCATATAGGTATAGGAAAGTCTAAAATATAGAATAATTGATTCCTTCACCCATAAAGGTAACAAAGTCTTTCTGCTGTAAAGAATCTTAGAATTAAGCCATATACAGCTCATGCAACTGAGAAGCAATTTATTAATATAATACAAACTAAATTCTTAAATGCCAAAGGGACATAAATTTAAAAACAAATATACTGGCAACTACTATTATACTTCACAATTCCTTGGACAACAGCAACGGAGAAAAAAAGGAACAAGGATCAGTTTTAGATGGGTGAACGGGGAAAGACTATAAATTATGCAGATGGCCCAGATATGTACTATCAAAGTAAAGTATTTATTTTCTGGCACCCAAGGAAGATCAGGATGCAATCAATACTTTTATATCCCCATAGCATGTATAAGGTCTGACAATTAAGTTCACAAACTCATCCTAGAAAAAGTGCTACATACATCATTGCTGATTATCACTACGGTCACCTTCGAAGTACTCCCCTTGGGAAGCTGTGCATTGACATCAGCGCCTAGTCCACCCTTCAAAGCAATTTTGGAACTCTTTTCCTGGAATGGCCATCAGAACTATCATTGTATTATTACCCTTAATGTCCTAATGTCATTAAAATGTTTTCCTTTCAATATTTCCTTTTTCTTCAGGTAAAGAAAAGTCATTGGGCGCCAGATCAGGTGAGTAGGGAGGGTGTTCCAACACAGTTATTTGTGTACTGGATAAAAACCCTCAGACAGTGTGCCGTGTGAGCTAGTGCACTGTTGTGATGCAAGAGCCATGAGTTGTTGGTGAAAAGTTCAGGTCATTTTCATCTAATTTTATCATGCAGCCTTTTCAGAACTTCCAAATAGTAAACCTGGCTGACTTCAGTTCGTATAAATTCATAAGGAACAACCCTGGTATCAAAAATGGTTAGCAACATCATTTTGACAATTGATTTGGACTGAAAGAACATTTTTGGTCATGGAGAACTGGCTGACTTCCATTGTGCACTTTTGACACTTTGTTTCAGGGTCATGTTGGTACACCCATGTTTCATCACCAGTGATAACATCGCCCAAAACAACGTCTTGCCTCTCTCCAAAAGGTCTTGGCACACTTCGACTCTCCTTTGCTTTTGTTCATGAGTGAGCTCCTTCAGGACCATTTTTGCACACATCTTGCTCATGCCAAGATTATCAAATAAGATTTCTTAACTGTTTCTCTATTAATGTTTACTTGGTCTGCTATGCTTCTCAAGGCCGGCAATTTTGATGCACAATTCAATTAATTTTTGCCATGTTTTCATCAGTTCTGCTCATTACTGACCACCCTGACCTCTCATCATCAGTGATGCTTTCTCTCCCCTCAGAAAAACGTTTAATCCATTTGTACACTGCCGTTTTCTTCATGGCATTATCCCCATAAACTTGGACTAACATGTCCCTGATTTTACTTCCACTCTTGACAAGTTTAACAAGAAATTTAACAATTGTTTGTTGCTGTAATCCAAGCTCCAACATTCTCCCAACAGTCACACAAAAACATGCAGCAATAATAAACAACACCGCTACATGTCAACACGAACACAGCTGTGGGACAGATATACCAATGTCATGAAACATTACCAAGTTGTTTGTACAGTGCTGCCAACATAAGTGCATGGTGATAAGTTTGCAAACTCAATTGTCAGACCTAGTAATATGAGTTACATTTGTCACATTATTCTCATGACAAGGTGTAATATTTTAGACTAAGAAAAATTTGAACATTGCTATGTCCAGGCCTTTGGAGAACACAAAAGCAAAGAATCTCACCATGAAGAGTTCACAGTACAACTAGAGACTAGTATTCAGAAATAACCTACAAATTTTTCCAAGTCAGCTTTGTCAATCATTGCACCAGGAAGTTTGGCCAGATTCCTCAAATTTAGGTTGTGTCCCTCTGATGTACTCCTCCTGCACTTGGCTTTCAAAACACTGGTTATACCATACCATAATTAGCATATATAAGCCCTCTATTAGGCTCTAATCTCTGAAGGTAGAGAACATGACTACTGTATCCACCGCACCCAGTGGTTAGGACACGTTATTTCTTAGGGCAGAGATGAGGCACATTTCATTATTAAGGAAAAAGTGAAGTTTCAAAACAACATGAATGACCCTTTTTCAGTAAAAACAAAGAACTAGACAAAGTCTAGAGGGCTAAGGTTTATATGCCATTTCCTCTAGATTGTAGAACTGGGAGATTTTCAGAATATTTTATAGTTTTGTGTTGTCTAAATTTTTCACTTACAAATCCTTTTATATCAGTTAGAAAATAGTAAAGCCTTTACAGTTAGGGGGGAAATAAACAAGAGTTGATAAAAGATTGCTGTTTCCTCATCTATTTCCTCCAGCCTTCCCCATCATTGCCCCTTTACCTTCTATCCACATCTTCATTTCTCTTTGAACGGCTTCACTCATTCTCCCTTTTGTTGCCAAGTAAAATACAATTAAAAAGCCATACTTCAGAAACAAATTAGCACTATATTTCCTCCAAGTCAGGTTTAGATGAGGAAGAGTATTTTTCACTGAGATGTGAGTAATTTCTATTACAAGAAAATGCAGAATTGGAGGCTACTGCAATTTCCTTGTGAAGGGGATGAAATTACTTGTTGACTGTAATATTTAATTAATTTTCAAGGGTCCACTATTACTGGACTACAGCAAATTCTTATCATTTTCTAAACCCACACTTATATTTTTCAATATCACAAAGTAGTGTAATTTTTAAGTTTAATTTCAGTAACAACTTGAAATATTTTAATGCTGCTTTCCAGTGTTAGCCAAGAAAACCTATGGACACTTTTACTCATTCTGAATATCTTATATTTTAAGTATTATTGTTAATTTTTGTTCCCAGGACAGAGTCTTTTCCTTATTCACTTAAAAATTCAAATTATTTGCACATTAAGTTTTCTTTTCAATATTTTTTACAAAATATTTTCGTTTGACTTTTATTACAACCTGCTTTTTATATAATACTACTTTGGAGTACAGTATGGACTTTGGAATCCACAACAGAATATCCACCAGAAAGCCACACAAGTATTCTCTTCAAAACACTTCCAAGTGCTTTTATTTCAGAGTAAGCTTTTAAACAGATAAAACACACACACACACACACACACACACACAGTTTCTCACTATAAGTATAGGTAATAATGCCTTAACAAAACAAATAATTTTTCAACTAATACCTTAAATCTGCTCTAAATTAGTTATTATTCCAATACTATGATAGCAGGTTTAAGACAAAAATGCTCACATTTTTACTGAAAAATTTCTACATACCCAACACAGTACCATCATGACAGAACCTGAGTCTAGGTCTTTGCTCAAAGAACGGTGATGAGCAAACTTTTAATAATAAAGAGCATAGCTTCTGGGAAATGCCTGACAGGAGCAGAAGCTATTAGCTAGTGTTGTTGCATGATCCAGTACTATTTCACCTACTACTTCTATTACTTCTAGGCATCTTTTATTCCACCCAAGCCTACCTTCCTTCCTATTTTCTGAACAGGTCTGCTCCTCTTGCTTCCTCTATTTAATGACATCACTAGCCTCCCAAGTCCTCAAAACTTACCTACTCAGTCATCAAGTACTGTCAGCTAGTTTCCCCCAATCTCTCCTATGTATTCTCAACATTCCTACTGCTTCTACTACCTCAGATTTGCCTAGATTTAGATTAGCCCTAGCTAGCTTTGCAACTCACATCATTTCCCTCTAATTCATACTACATACCAGTGCCAAATTAATCTTAAAACACACCTTAGCAGAGCAGGCCCATGAGAATCCAGATCATTTGGCCTCATTCATGCCATGCACTACAGAAACTCAACTCTCCTTTTGTGTGGGGACTTAATGACTTCGTTTACTCTTCCTGTACTTTGGAATGCTTCAATGTGCTCCCTCTCTACAAGTCCGTATCATTCACACTCCATTTTAAATTTCTTCATGATGTCTTCCCTAATAATTCATTTTTCCCAATGTCTCTACAGCCAGGCCCCAGGCAAAAGTAATCTTTCCCTTCCCTAAATCCTCTTGCCACCCTGCAGAGAAACATATACATTCTTATCTTCCTAGCAAAGAAAACACTAAATGAAAGAGGTAATTATATATATTTCACATTCTTCTCTTAGAGGTGTCTTGGAAAACAATAGGCACATACTGAAGTGAGATAGTGATTCTCAACTCCAGGCCTATTTTTACCCTTCTCCTTCATTTTGCACTAAGCTTTCCCCTCCCTTATCTGCTAGTTTAAGCCAATCTGCCCTTTAAGGTACAATCTAGCCAATACTCCAGTCAAATTAATCTCATTTCTCCAGGGATCCAGCATATATGTGGATATTTACAGTCATATACTGATTTCAAATATTGCTTAATGCTCATGTTACAACCCCTCAAGACCATACCATTGTCTAAACTACACCCCTTAAACTTCCTCTATGGCCTCAACAAATAGTCCCTCTCTGAATTTATGCTGTTTCTTATCTTACCCTGCTTTCATCAAAATCCTGTCATTCTTCAAAACCAAATTCAAGAGATTCCCTTCACTAAGTCCTTCCCTAATGCCTCTTAGGTTTATTCTAAGTTCCTATATTCCTCAGTACTATCACATTTCAACTCAAATTTAATTCTATTTGTTTGTGTCTTCTGTAATTTAAGAATTCAGAGCAGGGCTCCTCATATTTCATTTCTCTCTACACAGCAACCATAGGTTGAGTTGCTGCATTTGATTAACATATTTTCAGGTACTAAAGCATACAAAAAATAATCCTATACTACTACTGAAGTGAATTGAATTGTGTCCCTCTCTCAAAGACATAAAGTTTGACATTTTAAATTTAACTGTAGTCAATTTCAGCATTTAAAGCACTAAAAATTAAATTACTAATATAAATTCTTATATTCACTTAACCCGTAAGGAAACAGGAATTAGTATGACTTATTGCCCTGATTGACACACCATCTCCTCTCATTCCTTTAGTCTACTTTTATGACTTAAATATGTGCATGTAATAAAACCATGTCAATCTGCTATCTCTCTAAAGTGATTATTCCTATATGAAAAACCCATACTTAACAAGACTGTTTTCCCTTTCCTATAATGTACAGATGGCATGAGCAGCTCTAACAACTTGTTGGAAAAGAGAAACTTATAGGCCCATCTAAGTCTTATCGAGGCACAGTTTTTGGTTCCTGTATTCCTTAATCACCAAATCTCTTCCAGAATCCAAGAGAATACCTGTAACAGGTCAACTGATATATACATATTTTTTTGGTATTGTATTTTGCTTTTGTCTTACTCCACTTACAGGTAATAGAAAACCACGGTGCTTTGTTTTCTAAGCACTTTTGCTATTTTAAGGTAATCTAAGATTGATTAAAGAGCCATAATATAACCCACTCTAGCTTCCATTAGTCTTATCCCACTTATTCAGCTGTCAGGTTTTTAAAAATCCCAACCATCTTACATATTATAAAATAGAAAGCATGAAAAACTTATTTTGCGTAGGAACAATATAAAAAAGCCATTTACTTTTTCTCAGAAGGAAATCACTCTCAAACCCTCACTCAAGAGTCTAAAAACATCAGAACTGCGGGTAAAAATAAGGCTTAGAATTTTATTTTTACATGGTTATGTATTTGCTCCAGAACACCTTACATAAATTCTTCCCAGTCTATAGCAAATAAATAATCTTTAGAAAGTAGGTGGGAGAGGAGAGAAAGGGAGAAAGCTGCTCAACACACTGTGAATAAATACGGATAATTAACAGTGGGGACTGCCACAGAAAATATGTAAAAACAGACCCCCGCCCCCAAAAAAACACTAATTACAATTCTTTACTAAGTATATGTTATTAATACTAGATGCTATTAACATAAAACCACTTAGCCTAAGTCATTAAAAGGACAAGATTCCCCTTAACCACATTTGTATCTCTGAGAATGCCACCATATTACAACAATATACAGTAAATTAATGTCCACAATCTCTCAGTAATTAGGAAAACGTTAACATGCTAGGAATGCTGTTTTTAAAATCATGTTTTTAATACATTCTAAAAAAATCTTCAATAAAATGGCATTTTTAACTCTGGTCTTTAATAGTATATAAAAAGGTATCAAGAACGGGTTTCTAAGGACATAATTCTTCACTAGAAAATTTATATCCAGAGGTAAAAATAACATAGAAAAGTTCAATATACGAGGGAGGACCCAAAAAACTCGGGAAATATAATCTGGAGGACAGGCCCCCTTGTCATATACACTTCCCTGCTAGGTGTGTTCTAGGAACTCATCTGCATCCATGTACCAGCTGGCATTGTTGTGAGAGGCTGCATTTGGCTTCAGCGAAGTTTTTTTGGAGACTCTTTCAACACCTTTGCCCATGTTGTGATTTACATAAACAGCATGCAGCATGACAACACACCTGCCCACACCTCACAGGATGGCTCCGCAGTTTTTGACCAAAAATGGCATGACCCCATGCCCCACCCTCCCTATTCCTGATCTCACCCCAAGTAACTGTTTTGTTTCCCTAAATGAAAAAACGTCCTCAAGGGGTAATGTTTTGCCATTGTGGAAGAGGTGAAACAAAAAATGGCAGAAGCACTAAAAGGCATCAAAATCAACAAGTTCAAAAACTGTTCTGAGCAGTGAAAAAGTGTCTCAACAGGTGTACTGCATCGAACCAAGAGTATTTTGAAGGTGACTTAAGTTTACACGTGTAAGAAGAATAAACAATTTTTTATAAATGAATTCCAGTTTTTTGGGGGTCCTCCCTCTTATTAGATTATGTAAAATTGTAATACAAAAAAATAAAAAAGAAAAATCAATAGACCTGTTATAGATTTGTTCTTGGATTCTGAAAGAAATCTGGTGATAAACAGATAAAAGAACCAAAACTGTGCCTCCATAAGTATTAGATGAACCAACAATTTCCTTACCAAAACTCTCTAATGAGCTCCATTTCCCAAAACTTTCATGTCTCTTCAAGGAAAAGTTTAATGTCAGAAATATCTAAGCAAGCTTTACAAATAGTTCAAACTTTACACAGTTTCAAAGGGAACTGAAATTCTCACAAAATCTTGCTTTTGTCTCAAATTCTATATAGGCAAAAATTCCTTATATTCTATTAATCCTGTATAGAAATTCCATGTAGGAAAAATTTTCCTTACATTCCACTAATAACATTAAAGATAAAATATGTTTGAGGTCAATTAGTGGTTAAAACAATACTAATTATAATCCTTCACTAAGCATATATTATTAATACTGGATATTGCTATTAATTTTTAACTCAAATTTACTTCATTTTGAATTATTTCTTAATATAATTCATTTACTTAAATAAATTGTAATGTATCTCAGAGTACATATGTAAATTATCAATGTATATAAAAACATAATAGCAATGTAATCAAATTTTTAAAGATCACTAAAAGTGGTATTTCTCCAGGAAAAAACAGAACATTTGAAAAACTTCATTTCTTATAAAAATCGTTTCTGGTGAACTTACTTTTACTTCGGCTTGATATGAAAAAAACTACTTTTAACTACCTGCCAGACATTCATTCAGATACTGTCAACATTTTTTCTTTTCAGCACTTTATATAATTAACAATGACATGAATAACCTCGGCATAACTAAATAGCAAAATACAAACTAGTTTTATTTAATTCTCCAAGCCCAGGTCACAAACAAAAGGAATGAGGAACAAACATAAACAACATCCACAAGGGAGTCAATGGAAGCCAAAAGGCATGAGCAGACCACGTCTCACAATGTGACTTCAAGACTGAATAATCCAACTCCTCCAAAACATAGCTAGCAAGCTAGCTATCCCAGTCACCAGTTTTGCAGCACTGACCTTGCACATGTTTTGTGTATGCTCCATTAACTCAATGCCAGTGCTACTCCTCTGATACTCAAAAAAACACAATGCACGTAATTAATGACTAAGGCATAACATTTTTGTCAGGTAGAGCTGAGCTTTTTGGAGGGCTACAAACCATTATCTAAGGCTTTCTTGCCCCGCCCACCATGAACCCATCTGTACCCATTTAGGGACTACATTACCCTCATTAAGAAAGCATGTTATAGGGTTAAAAAAAAAAAATTGAATACCTTATGGTAAATAAAAGGAACAGAAATTAGACTAATGGTAATGACAAAATACAAGTATATTTTTGTTTTATCCAGTAAGTACATTTTATCATCTATGAAAGTATTTTTGTTCATTTCTTTGCTTGCTTAAATCCAGTGGAAAATCTTCCTGAGAAATCACATTCCTTGCAGATGCTGCAAAAGTGAGGAGTTGTTACTAAGCATCCAGTTTCAATACTCATCATCTCCAATAAAAAGAAAGTGCAAGAGGACTTCATTGGGTAGAGGGGAGGACAAATTGTGAGCTGGTTAATCTGCAGTCTCATTCTAATTTCAAATATAAAGACAGCATAATATTTTCGCATACCTATTTCTAAGACATTTTGATATTACAGCTTAAAATGTACAAATATCATACTTGCTCCCATCTATTTTTATTCAGTGAGCTAGTTTGCTTTCACAGCTTTTCCCACCTCCAAATTTCATCAGTCAGACACCTGGTTTCTTAACTGCTATGAATTAGAAAAGAATCCATGGTCAGATAAAATTCTCGCTTTACACTTACTGTCAAGTTTTTATTTTCCTGAGGAAAGGACATAACTGATCAACTGCCACAGGGGAAATATAAGGAAACTTTGGGGAGTATGTATTCATAGAGGTACTCAAATATAATTCAAGAGAAAAATTTCCCCATACAAACAGGGCCTTTTTTTTTCCCCCTATTTCCCAAAGTTGCACAGGCAATCTTCCTTTGCCATTACATCCTCATTCAAATTCTAGAACCATATTATAAAAAGTCTGCTATAACAATGCAAGTCAAATCATGTTCCAATCAAAACTTATAATAGTATCTAGTAAAAACTCAAATAGTCCAAAAAACAGAATTAGTACTACCCACAACACTGATAACAGAAATCTTCTGAATACATACACAATAGAAACCAAACATGCAGAGTTGGACATACCTTGCAAACTAAAAGGGGAAAGAGGTACCTCAACTCACATATCTGTGAACACTCACTTTTGTTAAACATTTAGTAACAAAATACAGCTAGCAAGATCTAATCCCCACATTAGAATTTATAAGGATAACTCTGATAGCTCATGTTCTGATCTTGTTTGATCACCTAATGGCCTAAGAATCCATATTTATCATTTATTATCAGGGTGTTTATAAAAATGTTATTTGTTTGAAATAAAAATGGAATTAAATGAGTAAGGTATATTATTTTTACATCTTTTCTTTCTGTAGCCTAGGGACACATATTTTTAGGAAAAAAAATAGAAAATCCTTTTATGTGAACCCAAATACAAAGGGAACAGTTGGTTAAGTCTGAATATTTTTTAAGTTCAGGGACAGAGTAGACAAAGAGAGGTATACTGTCTTTCAAGTATAAAGCGTAAAAAGTGGCTGAACAGTTAGGTTTTTAAAGGATCATTTAAGATAAACATGCAATAATTATTAAAATTATTTGAGGGACAAGACGAAAATGAAAGCAAAGTTTTATAAACCTTGATTCAAGTGAACGTATTTACAATGGAACTGGAAAATTCTTAGCTCTCTGGCTAAATAAAAGTAGTCATCTACTGTTATCAGTGTGTATTTTCAAGCAAATACAGAAGCAAAACTCATTAGCTCTTTAAAAAATACACACATTTAATGTTGGTCTGTTTTAATTCTAAGTAAAGCAATTCCAAAAATACAAACTGAACATCAGAGCCATGTGAACCACCATGATAAAATAAAACAGACATTCACAATAATTACGTCTAAAGACAGTTCAGCTTAATAAATCATCTTCCAAGTATGCCAAAGAAAGTTACTAAAAAATACTGCTGGTGTTCAGTTAGAATTAAAGGACTTTGGGGAAAATGAAATAATATGATACAGATGGAGTGAGTAAGGTTACACGGGATTTACATTTTCCATTACCCCTAGGTATAAACAAACATTCAAAATCAACACAAACTTTGTGTGTTATTCAAAATATTGCAGCTGCAGGAAAGGCAACTTTAAATTAATAGCTAGGGGAAACTCAAGTTTTGGTGGAGGTAAACAGAAGTGACAGTTCTTAATTTGCACTTTTGTAAAGCTCATTTATACCTGGCCAACCAGGAACCAGATGCAGGACAACGAAGTTCTCTGCTTCTTTTGGCTATAATGTGATAAGAAAAGGTCATCTTTTCAAGATGTTTAAAGAAATAAAGCAACTTTCTTTATAAACAGTCAAATAATCAATCAATGGAATAAATAAGCACTAACCCACATTTTTACTGCTCTGTAATCACTACACTTTACATGTTTTTCATTTTGGCAGCAAATTCCCCAAATTTTAAGCTAAAATCCACCAATCACTTTTAAGAGTAAAATGAATGCCACCAAAATAAGAATATTCTTCTGTTTACTCTTTGGCTAAAAAGAAAACAAACAAAACAAAAAGAAACAGAAGAAAACTCTAACACTGGTGATAAAAGAAACTTTTTTTTTTAACACGTAAAATAAAGTTTTTAAATCTTGGTATATTTTATAAAAACAAGAGGTAATGTTGTAATAAAACAGCAGTAGCCTTGGCAGGCAACAGACTGTTTGTTAACCCTGTGCAATAAAATACTTTGTTCATACTACACTTATCCAACATGACTAACAGTTACTACAGACATTTCAGGAATCTTCACAGGACTCCTGTAGACTTACTGTTAAAACTGAGACATTTACAATCATAATGTGCCGTGAAAAGTTGAAAATGTTACTTCTAGGAGATAATGTTCATATTATTTGAATTTGTTTTAGGTACTGAACAGCTGAGTTACAAGGACTGAAAAAGAAAAGCATTCTAAAAGCCCATGAACACTGTTGTTCACACCCTTCTTCAAAACACACTAAACTTGTCTGACACATTTCTATTCATACATAGCAAGCAACAGCACCCAATAAAAGCCTGAGAAGAAATGCTGCTGTGTAAATACTGCAACTATTCCTGAAAAAAGAATTATGGGATATATACTCCAAAGCTGCCCATTCCCATAATTTGTATTGCATAGGTCACATAATCACACACATATATATACACGTGTGTATATATATGCACATGCAAAGAATATATTAAGACGACAATGAAGTCTAGTCACAGAGCAATTTACAGGCTCAATATATTTTTTACACTTTGCTTGAAAGAAAATTTCATTATTTTACAATCTTTTAGTAGGCATTATATACACTGCACTTTATGAAATCTAAAAGGTACTGAAATAAATTTTTTCCAACATTTTGGTAACAAAACAGACAGTGTTTCTTCAAATACTTGTGCTATATATCTACATGATTTGTTTGCTTTGATAACCACTAATCACAAAAACTGACTCAATGGAATAATTAGAAAAATTATCTAACACCATGCATGGGTTCGAATCATTTTTAATACCCTATCCTAGAAACATTCTACAAATCTTAATATTTAAAAAATTAAGTCTCTGTTCTGATTTTTAAAAGATATTTTTATGACAACATCCGTAACATTGACAGGTACATGTTAAGGCGAGTACATCTTCTTTTGTGAATTTTTTTTACTTTTTTTTTTTTTTTTAAGAAAGATAGTAAAAGCCAGACTCCATTAGGGCTTTGAATTGTACCTACAGAAAATGAGAGTGCAGTGAACATAATGTTCAGTCCTACAGTCAGGATGCAGTTGCTCCTTCCCACTCCACAAGATACTGCACCTTTCCATCAAGTGTCACCCGACGAGCCAATACTCGGTATTTTTCACCACATGCTATTCTACCTGCAGCACCAAAATAACTGGTAATGGAGTTTTTTAGATGATTGAGTTGTAACTCCTGATCTGCTAAATTATTCAAAATCTCTGTGTTGAGTTCATCAAATTGGTAATCCTCTTTGCCTTCATCATCTTTTACAATTTCTGAGTTCTGAGTCTGGAGTGCTCTTCTTGGAAGACGACCCCTTCTCCTCCGTAAATGTGGTAATGCAGCAGGCCAAGATCTTCCTGTGCGAGTTCTTTTTCTGGAGTCAGATAAACTACGGAACAAAAGAGTCCAAAATTGTCTACTATGCTTATAAAGCATCCTCTGCCCCCACAATATGTTGTTGTTTCTTTTTTTCTTATCACTGCTATATACCCTGGCTGATTTAAAAATTAGTCAAACCAAGACAATAAATGCTATACAAATGGATTATCACTCGCCTTCCTTATATTCTACCACCTTATTAGGGCTGATTAATGAAGACCTTTTTCTTCCTTAACTATGTTCCATTAAGCTTTAAAGAACCAGAGGAAATTTTTAAATTATGAGGCCAAGGAGGCAAATTCTTACCAAGAGGCCCTGTTTGTAAGTCAGGTTTTGTCAACAATCTTATCATTAAAAAGAAAACAGTCATTCATTCAATGCAGCAAATATTTAATAAGCACCTACTATATACAAGACTCTGTTTTGTGTGCTTAAGAGATGGTAGAACTAGAATAAAGGGTCTGCTATTACCAGTTGTAGGCCTACTGAAGTAATGTAATAAGCACAAATTAGAAGTCAGGGTACCCTGGGTCTAGCTCTACATACTATTGGCCAGACTCAAAACTCTTACATCTTCTGTGTTCTCATAAGTGAAAAAGATTAAGTGAAGGGGTTGAATTAGATAATCTTTGAAGTCCTTTTCAGCTAGAAATTCGATGATTTTACAATCTTGTAACAAGAGGAGAATATAGCATAACAGCTAAAATCAAAGACTTTACAATCATACTGCCCCAGTTAACATCCTAGCTCTATTGTTAAACATGCTATCTTGAACTTGTTACTTAAAACCCTCCAAGTCTCAGTTTCCTATCTACAAAATGTAAGTAACAGGACCTGCAACTCAGAAGATTTTTTTAAGAATTAAGTAAGATAATATATGTAAAATGCTTAATACAATGTTTGGTAAGACAGAAAATAAGTTCCTATTATTATTCATGTTTCATTTAAAAATGAGTTATATTTTAAATGAGTTTACATTTTAAGCCTTTAACTACTTAGAATTTTATATAATTTACAGGAGCAGTGTTTGAATTATGAACAAAAATTAAACAAAGGGAATTGTAAAACTTGGAAGCTCATAACTCTGACCCTAAGTAAATGAAACTTTTCAAAACTTATAAATCATACTTTAGGAAAAAGTTATCCTTCTAAAGAATTAGGCTTGATAAAATATTAGAGAAGTCTGCTATTAATAAAAATCCTGAGTTACAAAATCCTTTTACTAACAAAAGGATTTCTGTTCCTGATTCAGACTTATTAAAAATTCAAGTCTTCCTAAAGCAAGGCACACTTGTATATTAAAAGCATAAAAAGATCTCACAGAAAAGAGTGCAGCCTATAAACAAACCCTGCTATACCTCTTCTCTGTATATACAGCAAATTTCCTAACAAATTTGAAATTTTTAACATCTGTGTTCTGAAAAGCAAAAATATTCAGATGAATATTAATAACCTAAGCAATCTACATATTGATTGCATCTCAAAAGGTGAAAAATATACTTGTATCACTTTCTAGACTGCTAAAATTGCTAAAAATTTCATTAATTATCACTTCACAAAGAGAGACTATCAGAAAATTAATAAAGAATAAGAACATAAATATCTACCCATAATGCCTGGCAATGCTAGACGAGGTAGTTTCTTTTGCACTGGAAGCACCCGTGAAATCCACATCTGAGGTATTGGATGAATGTGCAGTCCCCTCAGTTCTCCTGAGACAAAAGAATTTAAATGGTATAACGACTATATTACACAACAATAGAAATACTAATTCCCTCCCCAAAGAAAATTCCTAGGATAGGAAAAAATAACTTTCTATTACCCTATAGTACAAGGTAAATCCAAGGTAGGATTCTCTGAAATGGATTCTTTATCCTGGAAAATAAAACACATACACTTTTTAAGCAAGCTAAAAAGATACTAGTTTCTCAGTAATTTCAAGCATCCTTCCTCTCTGAGAACATATACCAATATATTCTCTTACCAAAGATGGCTCAGCAGTTTTCTGAATCATTTTTCTTGTATATGGACCAGGAGGACGACCTACAGATTTTTTCTTTCCTTTTTTTTCTATGCCATTGCTAACTTCCCTGAAACATAAAACCATTATGCATTTAATCTCTGCATGGAGAAAACAGTAAACAACAGGCAATATACACTGGCATATCTCTACTTATGTAATAATTAGGTTATACTTGTATTTCATATTAACGGTACTATAAAAACAAAATTAAATATATATTAAATCTACAAGTTTAATCAACTGCATAAATAATATATTCTAATTTAAATAAATATTTCTTGACTTAAGGGATATTTACATTCATATGAAAAGTTAAGAAAACAGTTCTCCTTAATACACTTGTAAAATATAAACACCACCTAAAATGTAAAAAACAACAACCCAGACTACTATTTTGGATGGAAGAGTCCAAAACACCTTAAAAGTTCAATTATTTAGTTTAGGTTGTTACTACATGGGTACTTAGGGAATGTTTCAAAGATTTACTGCTAAAAATGATTAGAAAGTTAGTAGTTAACCTCATAGAAGCAGGAAATATTTATATTAAAATAGAGGCTCCCTTTAGATATACATATGTATCTAAATAATACATACATATTCATTCTTTTTGAACTTTTTTTTTTTTTTTTTTTTTTTTTTTTTTTTTTTTTTTTTTGTGGTTCCCTGGCTGGGAATCGAACCCAGGCAGCAGCAAGGAGAGCGCTGGAGCCTAGCCACCACACCACCAGGGAACCCCCATACTCATTCTTGAATGATGTTAATCATAAAGAGAATGAAGCCCAGTGTGACTGTAAAGGAGGAAGGAATCCTTCCTAACAAGGTAGAGAGTCATTCGAACAGCAAAATTAGAAAGATCTAAATAAAATTTTTAAGACGTAAAGGCAAATATCAAGCAACAGCAAAAAAAAAAAAAAAAAAAAAAAAAAAAAAAAAAAAAAAAAAAAAAAAAAAAAAAAAAAAAAAAAAAAAAAAAAAAAAAAAAAAAAAAAAAAAAAAAAAAAAAAAAAAAAAAAAAAAAAAAAAAAAAAAAAAAAAAAAGCAATAGTTAAGGACGTATTTAATTAATGGAAAGGAAGAAAAGGGAAATATCAATATACAAAAAATCTAGGGAGTTCCCTGATGGTGTAGCGGCTTAGGGCTTCAGCACTGGCGCTGTCAGTGCTGCGGCCTGGGTTTGATTCCCAGTCAGGGAGCTACCCACATACCAAAAAAAAAAAAAAAGCAAAAAAAAAAAAAGAAAACAGAAAAAAAAAAAATCTATTTCACTTATTCAACAAACATCAATCATATCCAGGGAATATTAAATAACAGGAAGACAAAGATGTTCCCTCTGTTAAGGGATTTACAATATAGTTAGGTGACAAATGTATATACAAGCAAGCTAATAAAATGAGTTAAATGCAATAAGAGAGTTATCCAGAAAAATTCAATTAAAAACAAAGAAAAGGAAAAATACTAGATAATAGGCTGGAAAGAGGTGAATGGAGAAAAGTAGGACAGACTACCCCTCCAGACACCACACTAAGGGTGGGGAAAAAAGGTGGAAGTACAAAGAAAGAAAAAGTAGAAGAACTAGAGGAACAAAACTATAATCAAAGTTCTCAAGGGTAAGATGGATAAGGCAATACATTTTTTTGAAAGATGATCAACATACTATTTATAAAGGACCCCTGGACTAATGAAAGTACTCTCAGATTAAAAGGACTAATTCACACATAGGGCCCAGAAGGAGCTAAGAGTACTTTTAAAGAAAAGTTGAACCATTACCTGATGGCATCAAATAAAAACCTGACAGCTACCACAGATGGGATGTCCAATCAAAATCATGACAGGAATGAGAAAGTTTGTGTAAACCTTTTTTTCTAATTCATCATATGGGCAAATTCTAACAAAGTATTAATAAAATCAGAAAGTGATAGGAATAAATATTCTTTCCTTCAGGAAAAAAACTTCAAAGTAGTTATCTACTTTATTACAAACTCAAATGAATATGAAGCACTGTCAACCCTCTGTAATTACATAGTCTTACTCTCCAAGATGACTACACCTCATACCTTTTAGTTGCTCCTTAAACCTCCCTCTCTGCACAACACTTTCAGGTATCTTTGCCTCATTATTTCTTTGAGAAAACAGAAGCCATCAGGCAATAACTTAAGTGTCCTCTTCCACATAGCAAATCTACACTACAACCAGCCTCTGTACCCATCTTCTTTTTCACCATACTTGAACAGAAGGGTATAAGTCTTTCTAACAAAGGCCACTCCCACATTTAGGCTCAAAATCCCACCTGTTTTGGCTTCTCAAATACTTTACAGTATCTTCAATTACCTCCCCTATCTCCTATACCAATCTCTTCTCCACTGGATCACTCCTACCAACACACAAAAGCAGCTGCCATCTACTAAAAAAACTATCACTTGATTACTTCCATTCCATCCTTCAGCTTCCACTCTATTTGCCTATTTTCCTTCACACACACACAAAAAATACTTGAGAATTAAGGGCACATCCCCCTTCCACTTTCGCCCTCCTCATTCAGAATTTTTAAAGATCACTTACTTTTCCTTTATTATCATCATCATTACTATTTTGAATCTCCCTATGCCCCTTATTTGTAAAAAAAAAAAAAAAAAAAAGCCCAATTTTGACATGTAAATGGAGCAGATTCAATCACACTCCAATCCACTTCAATCTGTTTTCTATATTTACCTATCAAAAAAACTTTTTGTAGTTACTAAAAATCTCATCTTAATCTACCTCTTAGCAGCATTAAATAACATTTAGTATATCTATCTTTCTTAAAGTACTACCCTTCTTCTCTTGGTTTTCATGACACTAAACTCTTCTGGTTTCCTTCTACTCACTGATCATTCTTTTTTGTTTCTTTCATTTATTTCACTCCTTCCAAATCTCTAAGTGACATTGGCATTATTCTGAGCCACATGCTCCTTTCCCTTATCCTCACAGCTCCCTAGGTAATTTCTTTCATTCTCACAGCTTCCAAATTTATATCATGTGCCCTGATGTCTCCTGAGTTCCTGACTTACACACCCAATTGCCTATTTCTAACATTATCACTTAAGAATCTCAAACTCTTAAAAGTTGAAACAGAAGAAAGCTTCATTCACCTTGCCAAATTCTGTTCTTTCAGATCTTAATAATAGACACCACCATCTACCAGATGCTCAAGCGAGAAATCTGGGTATTGTTTAACTTCATTCCTCCTTTACATTAGTAAATTTAATTCATTAGCAAAGCCAATAAATTCTGCCTCCAATAGAAATCTTGAATCTATCTTCTCTCCATTTGACTGCTACCACCTACCACTGCACAAGCAACCATGATCTCTTACCTACAACTTCAAGCCTCTTAATTTTCTCTTGCTTCCTTTTTTACTTCTATACCTATCCATTCTCCAAACAGTATCCAAAGAGGTACTTTTAAAGACTAGTCCAACCTATTTACATCTTTAAATAGTTCCCCTTTATTCTTAGAAACAACTCAAAAGTCCTTAGGATACCTACAAGACCGTACATCAAGCTTGTCCAAATCCACGACCCACGACAGCTTTGAATGCAGCCCAATACAAATGCATAAACTTTCTTAAAACATTATGGAAATTATGCACAGACCTTTTTAATTTTTTTTTTAGCTCATTAGCTATCACTATGTTAGTGTATTTTATGTGTGGCCCTGACCCAAGACAATTCTTCCACTGTGGCCCAGGGAAGCCAAAAGACTGGACACCCCTGCTCTACATGATCAAGCCCTGTCCAACACTTCCAACATCCGGTGCTGCTCTCCAGTTCTTGTTCCTGTCGCACACATGTCCTGGGGTTTACTGAAGCCTGCCTCCCAGACTCACATCTGTTCCTTCTGCTACCTGGGGTATCTTCCCCTTGTTCTTCACAATGCTAGGGCATGAACATTCTTTAAGCTTCAGCTTAAACAGGTCTTCGTTAAGCCTCCTTCTTGAAGGAGACGGCTTGATCTCCATCCCAGTGCAGTCTAAATCTGTAGCTATTTCCTACATGCATTAGTATGATCAGTCATTATTTGACTTGTGCATCACCTTTTTTTCCACTCCAGTGTAAACCTCACCAGAGCAGAACTGAACTCTTTCTTGTTGGTTACTATACCCCTAGCACTCAGATATTAGAGTAAGGTGCTTGATAAATGGAACAGATGGATGAATAAAAAATGAACAAAAAAGTGAACAGGTCAGTACTTGGCTGCTAACCAAATCAATTAAGACTTATTCCTGGAAAGTCCAAGATTTAAAATAAACAAGTATCTAGCATAAATTCTTTGTAAATTGTCTAAGCAAAAAATTATAAACAGTAAAAGCAAACCAGGGTAACTGCCACTTGAACTTTCAAACACACTGAGACTAAATAACAAACATTTTTGGTTACAAATAAGCTAAAGAAAAAAACTAAGACACAAATCAACTTTTACCTTGAATCAGATACAGGTTTGGATGCCTTTCTGCCTTTAATTTTAAATTCATGGGATGTTCCTTCAGGTTCTTTCTCTGCTTTGAAAGCCACATTTGGTGGCACAGGAGGAACACGAATTCGTAACCCAAACAAATGCTTCTTCTTCTTTATTTCTTTCCCAGACATAAACCTAAATTTAAAAAATAATAATTCTAAAAACACCACATATATATGGCAACCCCTAACTTGTAACTTTCAGATCTATACCCTTTATACCTGAAAGTTCACCCAATACTTCAAAAACTCACTCTTCCCCTTTGCTTTCCTTGACTTTTATCTGACCCAGAGCTATTCCACAGGACGATGTGACAGAAGAGGAAGGGAGGGATAAGATGAGAAGGAAGGGAAGAGAGCATACGTCCACTCTTCCTTTTAAAACATGGCATCTAACTTTTTAAAAGAAGAGTTTAGAGTGGTGTCTTTTTAGTCCCAATATGTTTTTCCATATTTTAGTGTCATCTGTTAAAAACATCTCAAAAAAAGTGTAAGAAACAAATACTACTTCAGAGTGTGTCTGTGAGAAACCCTGGTCAGAAAGTAATAGGTAATAGCATTGTTAAAGAATGTAGGAGACCCATCCTAGTGGCCCAGAAAATACAAGGAGTATCTAGCTTGTCAGATCTGAAATTGGAAATAACCTGGAGCAGAGAAATGGTATTTCAGTGTGGGCCTGGGTCTCTAAAAATTGTTCCTTAACCCTTTTCCAAAGTTTTTAGGGTCCTTATTCCAAAACACCCCCAATCTACCTTAGCTCTGTCTGTCTAGCCACAAGAGGCACTACCAAATACTTGAACTGTTCTTCCACTTTTACATAGGATTAAAAAGGGGGAGCTTCCATTTCTACCACAACAGGAAGAAACATATTTCTGGCACCCTCAACTGGGATTCCAGAATTCATTGTCCCATAAAGTATTTTCATCAAGCACAGTAACTGCTAAGTTACTTTATGGCCGTTTGAGGTGGCCTAAAGATCTAGCTATTAATAATTATAATACTTTTTTAATGAGAAAATGCTATCAAGTTCAAAAACAGAAACTTATTACAAAGACAAATTTTATAATATAACTCAATACTTGGTTACAGCCAGCATATACATTTAAAATAATTATTTCTATTGCATTTTGAAAGTACTTTTAAGAAATGCACACATGCTGTTTTTTAAAAATAAACGGAAAGCTCTATACAAGAAAATATCAAACAATTTCAATTATCAAAAACTTAGACCACTAAAACTACTTTTCTATAACTGAAAGCAATAACAAATCTGAAAGCCATAAAAGATCTCAATCATTTTAAAAAACTCATATTGTCTACAATATATCTCCATATCTTTTGCATAATCCCACAAGCTAACAAGATTTTATTTTGTTGCACCATGACAAAGTAACCTCTTGAGTTAAAGCCGACCCACAAGATTTTATTTTACTTTTTGTAGATTGCATTATAAAAACAAGTCATTACTGACAAGCTTTTGCAAATGACCAGATCAAATTCCCCTGACATACTGATATGCCTCCCATCCCCCTATTCCCACAGGATTATTCTTCCATTCGCCAAACCTTGAGAATCAATGCTGTACTCCAATGAAGGAGAATAGAACATTAAAAAGTTTAAAATTGTAATGTACTAGTTCTAAACACAAATCCCACAATTCTGAAACAATGCCATTTTTATTTATTTATTTGGGGAGGGGTTCCCTGGCTGGGAATCTAACCCAGGCCATGGCATCGAGAGTGCCAATGCCTAGCCACTACACCACCAGGGAACAGAACCCCGCCTTTATTTCTTATACTTAATAAGTGTCTCCCTCAGAGAGATACGGAAAATAAATCAACTTACATGGTCTTGTAATCATTTAATGCCTCCAGAACATGCTCATATCTTTCAGATTTTGGTGTGTCTGCCAGCTGCAAAGTATTAAGAAACAATTTAATGCTCTATAACTTCATCAATCAGTAATATATTGGAGCTAGACAGAGGCAATGTGATGTACAAGAAAAGTATACTGACTGATAGAAGATCTACGTTCTAATTCTAGGTCCTCACTGACTAGCTGTGTGGTCTAAGGTCATTTATCTTCTCAAGGCTTACTTTATCAACTATAAAATGGGGAGTATAAATCCTACACTAATTACTAGTAATTGAATGAATCAATTGGTATGTCTGAAAGAACTATAAAACACTACAAAAATGAGATTTTATTACTTATCATTGAGTTTATTTTAATTCTATAGCCTGGGGAAATAACATTTGAAATACTTTAATATCAATCATAAATGCTTCTACTAGATATGAATAGAAAGGAGTATAAAAATTAGAACTATACCATTTTACTTCCCCAAACTTTTAATATTAGCACAAACCAATAAGCTTTACTAATTTTAAAAACTACTGTGGGATGCGGGGATTTTCTTTTTTAACAATTATAGGCTTTTGCCAGCCCTAAAACCCAAAATGCCTCAGTGATTTCTTATCACCACAGCCTATTTTAAAAATCTAAATATTAAATTCTAGAAAATATTCTATTTTGTTTCAAAAAGGCTCCCTTCAGAGTCATTTCTGCCTCTTCAAAATTTAAAGACTGGAGCCCAATAGCAAAAAATTGTGAATTATAAAAGGACCATGTTCCATTAAAGCCACAAAAACTTCTAAAAACTTCCAAAAAAAATCACTGCTGACTTTCAAAATTACTGCCAATTATGTTCTTCATCAGTTAAAATTCCCAAAGCTCAGAAATGCTTTAAGCAAAAAGAGCAAACAAATCTGTCAAATAGAATGTTGGAGGTAGAAGAGACATAAAGTCATCTGCTCCAACTCTTTATTTTACAGATTAGTGTTAACATACTAAGATTAAATGGATTGCTCAAATTTACATGGCTAGTTAGTAAGAGAGCTAAAACCTGAACCTAAGTGACAATAAGTCCATTCATTCACCATTCAATGATGGCTAATTTTGTGCCAATGTGGTGGGTGCTAAAAAATAAAATAAAAATTTAAAAAATGGGACAGTTTGTTCCTCATTCGTTCATACCTCTTTCTCCTTTTGGCTTATAGTTTGTAAAGTATTCAATGATAGAGAATTTCTATTAAAGGAAAAAGAATAAGACTTTAAAGCTTGAAAAGAGACTCTAGATGTCCATCTAATTCAAGCTTCTATCAATACACTGCAATCCCTTTTATAGTACTGATGGTCATTCAACCTTGGCTTAACTATTACCATTAATGAAAGCTGATGAAGCACCTACTGAGGGAGCCCATTCCATAGGTGGACGAAACTTTCCTTCCTGGAACTCTTCTATTCCCTCTTTTACAAGATAGTTCTTCAAATATTTGACAGCAGCTATCATGTCTAAGTATAAGATTAGGTTAAAGTTTTTAGCAGCAACATCACATAATTACTTCATATTAAGCTTTGGCAAACTAATTCTATCTTTTCCTCATCACCCCCCACCCCACCCCAACTCTAAAATCTGATCAGATGAATTTCTATCAAATCAAATATCCTCTATTAATACCTGCTTCTTCTGTACTGTTTGTATATTTAAGCCTAAAAGCAGAGCTTTATAACTGTTAATGTGATACTGTTTTCAGCTTAGTATTCAAGATGTTTTTTTTTTCTTGATTCTGTTATCCTTCTTGAATTGAGGGTAGAAATAACGACAGAATCCTGTGACTCTCCATTAGCATCTCTCTCAAGCTTATTTCCAAGCCCCTGACTGCTTTTGTTACTATCATTCAGTTAGTTACAAATCCATTTAATTTTTACTTTAAACAGTTCATATTCCAATTATCATATGAAATAGTATATGTCTACACTATGCCCATATCATTTAACATAAGTGTCATTAACTATAACAAAAGAGTCCTGGGTATTTAACATGATTTAATAAATCAGTGTTTTTTCCTTGTTGCTTTTTAAATCTTCACAAACCATATATATGAAAAATCTTCTACAATAAAACTGACTTTCTAATTTCCCAAATACACTCCTTTCTACCTTTTGAATATCACAATTAACTCTCTTCTTTCTTTTGATACTTAGTGTCTATGGTTTCTCAGAAATTTTATCTGTAAGTTCCTTCAGCACTCCAGGAGTATTTTACCTAGCATCGTACATTTCAACTCGCATAATGAGGTCAAGGGATCTCATTCTATATTTTGGAAACTAAGAGTGCAAACATTATAGTATACATCAAATAATCTGTATTTGAAGAACATTATATTCTAGGTTCTTCTATCTGACAATGAAGTTTATAACATGTATCTTCAACCGAATAATCATTTTTGTTCCCTACTCCATAGACACCAATCTCACACTATGCTTTTATTTTTAGGGTTGTATATTTCTCTACAGACATAAATGCTATTATATATAGTTACTACTCTTCCCCCTTCAATAAAATATACCCTTCAATTATTCATGTTGAAGTCCATGCCACATAGGCTTAAGTATGCCAAACAGCTTAAGTAAGTTGTTTGTCAATCTATAGAAAGTATGCTAATATACAAGGGCTTTCCAGAAAAAAAATCAAGCCACAAATGCCTCTATTTTTCATATTACATGGCTGGAGGCATTCCGGACAGCCTTTGTATGACACTCAAGGTCCCAACTATTTTTGTTAACCAGATTCCTACTGTTTTCACTTAAAAATATTTATACAACTTCTACCATACTATATTTTTCTCTAGCCAAAACATCTTTTCTGCCATAGTACTTCATTTCAGTTTTATCTATGTTTTTCTCCCTACATCCTTCAAAAGTAAAATAACACTCAATACACTCTTAAGACTACAGTTAACAGAAAAGTGGATTGTCCTTACCAAACTAGGGTTTTAAATGACATTAAAAATCAAAGACAAATGATAACAGGTCAATTCTAGAAAGTATTAATATCTCATTTAACTCCCAAAAGCTATCAGGTAATCAGTGATACCTCATTCTAAATAAAAAACCTGAAGCAACCATTATTTGGGTTCGCAAATATATTACATATTTTTACTATCATAAAAAAAGTATTTCAGGGAGTTCCCTCCCTGGTTGTGTAGTGGCTTAGGTTTCGGCACTGTCAACACTGCAGCCTGGGTTCGATTCCCAGCCAGGGAACTACCCACACTAAAAAAAAAAAAAAAAAAAAAAAAAAAAAAAAAAAAAAAAAAAAAAAAAAAAAAAAAAAAAAAAAAAAAAAAAAAAAAAAAAAAAAAAAAAAAAAAAGGTATTTCAAAACATAGTTTCTCAAATAGCTAGCTATACTCATATATGATAATCATTATGTCACTAACCACATAAGGAAACATGTTATCAAGCTGCATGTTCTAATATGTCCTTAAAGTTTCAGCTTTTCTTCATAGCAATCTTGAAAATAATCAACTAAGAAAAATATAATACATAAATGTTAAATTTGCCTTTCAGTATGAAAGGATATACTCTCCAAAGAAGTTTAATGTTTTTTAAATGTCTTTCTGTTATTAAAAGAGGTCACAGTATTTCCTTTACAACAATCAAGGGAAAAAAAGCATAATATACTAAACAAATACTGGATTTAATGTAAGACTGCTCCAAGTAGAAATATAAATAATTATTAGGCATCTCAAAAAAATATAGAAATACCATTTGACTTTAGCCAGAGTCACCATATGTAAATATAATCTGCTCAGAAATTCCACTCAAAAATGGTAAATATGAGTCAGTGCCTCCTTGTGATTAGGTAGGTGTCCATTATATATTCCTAAATAAAATGCTATAAAAATCTCAACTTCTCAAATCACCACATTTTTTTCTTTTACCTAGACAAGGTAAAGGGGTGGTGGGTGACTCCACATTTGAGTAAAATCACAACTACTGTTCTGTTTCATTTTTGAGCAGGAACTTCTATAGTGTCTGTCATATAATCTATAGTATCTATAGTAAGAACTGATGTTCAAAATAACTCCTGTGAAGTCCACAGTTCTCAACCAATAATATACTTAGCATACAGTATTTTCCATGTTTTGAAAGTAATTAATGTTACTTTATAAAATTTTGAACATAAATATAAATTTAAAAAATTTTTAATCTAAATTTGGATTAGCAACAAAATTCAATTTACAATTCAATTTCAGTTAACCAAAGATTTGCTATTTTAATAATCTTGAAAAAAATGCATTATGCATATGTCTTTGCTTCTATTACCACAAACATTTAAAAGTAAACTAGATAAAAATCACTGAATAAAACACTGCTGACTAGCATAAATGTTATGGTCTCTTTATTATATAAAGATGTAGAATATTAAGAGTTGAAACCTGAGCTTCCATTTGTAAATAACTAGACTGAGGATATGACTAATCTAAGAAGTATGGCTATTTTCTTTTTTTAGTGCACAGAAAGATAATTGATTCAAGTCATTTGTTTTGATAATTTGATGGTTCTAAAAAAAAATGGAAATGCCTCAGAAAAGTACAACTTTTATTGTAAAGTTTTATTAGATTGTAATCATTTTGTTCTTACTTTTTAAATGTAAACATTATTTCATATTGGCCAAGAATAAAATATTAAAATTTTTTATTTTTTTAAGACATTATCACAGAAAATGAAAACATGTACCTATTGCTGAAATAAATATCTTCTGATATGCATCAGAAGGTCAGCTGGAACTGAGATACCGGAAATTCATAAACTGAACTCATTTCTTTAAAGACAATAATTGTGATTTTCACTGTTTCATATTTTCAGTCTCTAAAATATAAATATTACTTGTATTTTAATAAAAAAGACAGCATTTGAAATAAAAGAAACAACTTGAGTTTTTATGTATATGCCCACTGTCTACATGAAGTAATTACTACAGAATTTAATCATGCAAAACATAAAGTGTACTAACAGGAATACCAATATATCTGCATATAAAGTGCTGAAAGAATCATGGCTAGAAAGAAAGCATTTTAAAGGAATGTATTAGAGCATAAGATATTAAGATGACTATAAAGAACACTATAGTTACTAGTGCCTACAGTACTTTTTTCTTTTATACCAAGCTTGTACAATCTGTGGCCCATGGGCCACATGCAGCCCAAGACGGCTTTGAATGCGGCCCAAAAGAAATTTGTAAATTTCTTTAAAACATTACAAAAATTATGCACAGATCTTTTTTTAAGCTCATCAGCTATCCTTAGTGTTAGTATATTTTATGTGTGGCCCAAGACAATTTTTCTTCTTCCAATGTGGCCCAGGGACATCCCACTTTTAGACTAAACAGTTTGCAAAATTGATCAAATTTAGAAGTCACTCATTTTCTCTCAAACTTCATCCAGAAAAAGCAGCATTTAACAGAAAACATAATGAGAGTGCAATATTCCAATTTTCTAACATTCCATATATCTTAACTCAATTGATTTTAATAACATCCTTGATTTTGTTTTTTAAATAATTGTTTTATTTTTCAAGTACAGTTGATATACAATATTATATTAGTTTCAGGTATACACCACAGTTATTAGACATTTATATAAATTAATATCCGTGATTTTAAAATCTCATTCTGCAAATATTTTGTTTTTTTATGTAACTGATCTACCATCAAATAACTTTTAAACAAATAACATAAATGTGCATTATGTTCTCTGTGATACCCCATAAAAATGCCAAGAACAAAACCAAAAAACCCCTTTAAATCCCATTTGATATGAGTCTTACAAATTGTTGCAGGTCTAAAAGCTACAAATGCAAAAATTATTCCTAAATTTCAAATCGGTTTATACAATTTTTACCTCAAAATTTAATATGACTAAAATTTACACATCTAATTCCACATATTATAAAATAAATTTTATTTAAAGTTTTATTTATTTATTTTAAAAAAATTTTTTTAATCTTTTATTTTTTTGGGTAGTTCCCTGGCTGGGAATTGAACCCAAGCTGTGGCATTGAGAGTGCCGAAGCCTTAGCCACTACACCACCAGGGAACCCCTCAAATTTTATTTGAGTAATTAATATCTATATTGTAATAATTCTAAATAAATGCTAAACACAAGGTAACAAAGTTATTCTAGTTACTTTTTTCTTTGTGCTATTCTACAGTTTCAAAATCTTCTTCAATGACCATGCATTAACTTTTATATTGCTTTAAAAAAATGATTCTTTGTAACACAAGCCTGAGTGGTTATTTTAATACTTCCCAAATGAATGGCAAAATTATAAGTCAGCATGAAGAAGAAAATCTCCAACTCAGGTAGGTTCACTCCCTTAACTCATTATTGTTAACAATATTAGTGGAAGTCAAAGATTTATGAATACAATTAATAACAGGAGACCAATAAAGAAGAGTGTCAGTTATAATACATTTCCAAATTTATAGAAAACTTAGAAGAAAAAAAGGAGGAACCATAAGATACCCAATACGGATTTCTTCCTCCATTCTACCTTTAAGTACAATGATGCTCACTGCAGAAAATGGAAGATTCAAGTAATTTACTTCCCCCTCCTCCATTTTTCCCCTAGTTAACAGGCAATAAACAGAAGGATGAGAGTGCTAGTCCTAATATCCTTACCGAAGTTATTCTTCCATGAACTAAAACTAAAATTCCACTTTAGATGTATGGCTTGTACATGTGTCTTACGTGCTTTAGCAAAAACAAAAAAGACATCAAGCAGGTAATGAAATTAGCTCTAAAACCACTTACCTCTCCAGGGTGCAATCTATCCCAGTTTTCATTAATGTATGTCATAAGCTCAAGTTCAGAATCAAAGTATTTCTTCTTATGAATAACACTTAGGTTGTAAAGGCATAAGTGTGCTATATCTACCCTGGAATCCAAAAAGAAAAATCAAAATATACAAACAATGTTTTTTGTTATTGTTAAGAAACTACACAATTTTTTATAACATCAGCAATTTAAAAATGGCATGTGAAGTATTTGGGGGGAAAGGTCAGTATGGTAAGTCATATTCACAATATAATGAATCATTACATATTAAAATAATTGGAAAACGTGAACTAAACATTTACTTATCCTGAATAGTAACTACAAATTAAAAGATTTTTGAGTAATTTAAAAAAATATATTAAAAAAAAAAATAACTTCAAATAAGAAATTTTGTTTTTACTACTACATATAAGTTATACCATAGATCATACTTTAAAAGACTTTAATCTGATTCAGTGTTACTTTTTTCTAAAATATGTAAAATATTTAACAAAATGTTCTAAGTACTTACTACAGTAGCCCCCCTTATCCTTGGTTTTGCTTTCTCCATGGTTTCAGTAACCTGCGGACAACCGCAGTCCAAAAATATTTAACAGAAAATTCCAGAAGCAAACAATTCATAAGTTTTAAATTGGGTACTGTTGTAGGCAGCACAATGAAATTTCTGCTGTCCCACTACGTCCCACCTGGGACATGAATCATCCTTTTGTCCAGCCTATCCAGACAATATATACTACCCACCCATTAATCACTTAGTAGCCATCTCGGTGACCAGATCAACTTGCAGTATCACAGTATTTGTATTCAGTAACCCTTATTTTACTAAATAATACGTCTGAAGCTCGAGAGTAGTCATCCTGGCAATTCACCAAATAGAAGCTGTAAAGTGTGTGAATGCACAGGAGAAACCATAGTATATTTAGCGTTCGGACTATCCGCGGTTTCAGGTATCCACTTGAAGTCTGAGATGTATACCCCATGGATATAAGGGAACTACTGTATAAGTAAGCATTTTATCAGTAAATCTCCAAAATTTATCATACTTTCCATGCCCAAGAATTACTACACTGAAGCAGAAATTGGCATATTTGTAATAAGAATTGTCTGTCTTCATTATATGCTATTCTGAAGGACCAAAAAAAAACTTCAAACAAGGTTAAAAATTTGAAGACTGTAAAGATATTTAAAAGTTACATTATAGGACATTAGAAAACCAAAGGCCTTATTACTTTAGCAATAAAACAGATGATTCTTGGTGAAGATGACATCAGGTTTAAGGGTGAATAAAAAAATAAATCAAGGCATAAAGACCAAATTTTTTATTTAAGTCAAGTAACTGTATATAGAAAGTTTCATCCTATAGGTTTAAGAATATGGCTCTCTTTTGCTCCTTAACAGAAATGTCCACACTTACCACTGTAATGGTAGACGTTTGAGGTATTCAGGTCCAGAACTGCAGACAGAGCAAATAAATGTATAAAACCTAAGGAGAAAGGAAAAGTTGTATATGAGCAATCAAGGGTATACATACTTTATTTAACAATTAAAGCTAATATTCAGCAAGTGCATAACCTATGATTGACGTAAGACCTGTTACAAAAAGCAAAATATAATATGAATTATGACATTGTGATTTAAAGAATTTTTTTTTTCAAGTAATGACAAATAATGAAATAATGAAATAGTTCCTATCTGGGTGGAAAGGGGCAATTTTTTTAAACCATTAAAAACCTTCAGAGTTTACAGAAAGATTCACATACAGGCATAGTTTGCTAATAGCTTGTATGTACTGGGGACTCTGATAGCTACCCCCATATACACTATTACATTCAATGCTCCAAATAATCTGGTAAAAGAAGTCCTAAGGAGACAAGTTGACCTAAATGTAAGAAGCCAAGATTTAAAACCAGGTTTTCTGGTAACAAGTTTGGTGTTCCATCTTTAATTTTTCTTCCTGGAGTTCTCTCGGCTATTCTACATTCTCCTAACCCACAAAGCACTGTAAGTCTGCTTTTGGAAATCCTAAGATCTAAGACAGGGGTCCCCAACCCTGAAGCCACAGACTGGTACCAGTCCATGGCCTGTTAGGAACTAGGCCACACAGCAGGAGGTGAGCAGCAGCAAGCAAACAAAGCTTCATTGTATTTATAGGCCACTCCGAATTGCCGGATCACTGCCTGAGCTCCGTCTCCTGTCAGATAAGCAGTGACTTTAGATTTTCATAGGAGAGCAAATCCTACTATGAATTACGTGTGCACTCCTTATGAGAGAATCTAATGACTGATAATCTGAGGTGGACCTGAGGTAGTGATGCTTGCACTGGGGAGTGGCTGCAAACAGGTAACAATACCAAAGAAGTGTGACTGCACAGAGACCATAATAAAACAATTGTTTGGAGACTCATATCAAAACCCTGTAAATAAGTAGTAAGTGACAAGCTGCATCTGGCGCTTGAATCACCCTGAACTATTCCTACTCCCTGCACACACACACACACACACACACACACACAGAGCCAAGTTCCGTGAAAAAAATCTTCCATGAACCAGTCCCTGGTGATTTAAAAGGTTGGGGATCGTAGATCTAAGGTATAAATTGTGTGTATCAAGGTTATGTGGTCTCTTCCACTGTTGTCATAGGATCCCTTTGAAGTTCTTTAAACAGAGATACCAATGAGAATAGTTAGAGCATTGTCAAACAATGAGAGCAAACATAATCAAATAATTAAAAGCTTTCTGGAATAATATCCCAAAGCACAAAAATGTGTATTTTAAAATTATATATAATTTAAGTATATTTTTCAATATTTTCCCTCTAAGGTGACCCCATTACAAATCACTGTTAAAACTATTTTTAGAAATCTATAACTATAAACACAATAAAAAAACTAAAAATCACTGAAGTTCAAACGCCCTTCTTACCTGTCTCCAAATAGCATTGGCTTTTGAAGGCATTGCACACAAGCCTCATGAAACCACTGCTTACATTTGCAGCATTGTAGCATCTTTAAATACCAACTAAAAAAAAAAGTTAAGATTAAAATTACTACCTTTTGATGAAGGTTTTTTTTTTTTAAAGGGGGCATTGTGCAGAAAACAGTTCTGATTACAGTATCACATTTCTGCTATACTTAATGTTAAATTTTTTCTTTCCCAAAAGTTATTAATATTGACCATTTTATCTCTTTTTTACTTATGAGAATTTATGAGCTCTAGAAAGATATATCTAATATTTCTAGCCAACAAGTGCCTGGTTCCTACACTAGTAAAGGATCTACGTCATTCTAAGAGCATGTCAAAGCACAAGCCTGGGATTTTTTTTCATATTAACTCTTTAAACCCTAGGAGAGATGAGTTTCAGAGGTCACTGATGGGAATTGTATACCTGTTTGCATCATATACCAAATGGGCACAGGCAGCTTTATATCTTCACTGTTTCTATTATGCTTGTCCATTAAAATGGCACACTTACTTTGATTAACAACAGACCATATATGACAGTCACATACTATAGGGCCTAGGTATACAGTAGGCTATAACAGTTAGGTTTGTGTAAGTGCAATCTATGATGTTTACACAATGATGAAATCACTTAATGACACATTAGTCAGAATATATTCTGATCGTTAAGCAGCACATGACTACAGAAATTTAATATACATGGTCTGGCAGAAGTAACGCCCTTTCTTATGAAGCATGTAATTCTGTAACATAATATTTTAACTACTTTAAAAGGGGTGTTACTTCAGCCAGACCTTGTATTTGATTAACATAATTATTAATCTTATCTAAGACTATACGAGTTGAAAGGCTTTGTAAAAGATTTTGTTCTGTTTCATTTGGATTGCTGAAGATGTTAAAACTGAATCTTCAACTAAAGATAACCTCTTTTCAGTTAGCGTATGGTTTTGACATATTGATTTTTTTTTTTTTTTTTTTTTGCTTTTTGATATGTAGGTAGCTCCCTGACTGGGAATCGAACCCAGGCCACAGCGCCGACAGCGCCAACGCCGAAGCCTTAAGCCACTAAACCATCAGGGAACTCCCCATATTGATATTCTTATTTGCCAGCTGTGTATTTTCTTCCAATAATCTTTTTTGCTCAACAAGTAAAACTTACATTAATTTTAAGCCACACAAAACTCAAGGGCAAGAAGACGCGTACTAAAGTCATTTATTCATCGAAGTCTAAAAACTAGGTACTCTAGGTGCTGAAGTTGTTAGCAATGTTAAACACAGTTCATGAAGTCATGGTACTTAAAGAATAATGAATGATCTGCCTCATAAAATGTCTATAATGGTTTCCACCTGTTTTGAATAATGCTTTAAGTGCTATTCATTGTATCTTTTTTATAAGTGAATTTTAAAAAACTAGACAGGATGCTTCTTAAATCTGCAGGTGACCAAAAACTGATGTTATAAAAACGTTAAATTATAAAAATTCCCTAAAATGAGAGACATGGTAGAATAAAGAACTAAAATTTTATTCACTTATATATTCATTTATTCATGTTTTCATCACTGAATACTCATATGTCCCAGCATTCTCCTAGATAGGAACCATCTTAAGAGAAACAGTTTCATAAGAAAGAAAGATACAATAAACCAATAATTACAATTTAGAGTTAAATGTAAAGTTAATTCACTAATTTTTTTAAAATGCAGTCCAAATACATGATGCACAACTTGGCTTATATCAGCTTGTATAAAATTAAAAAAAGAAAAGCTAAAGGTATTAATTGACCACCTACAAATCCAAAATGATCCAAAAGAATATGATGGGATAATCAAAGAGAGGTAATACAATCTCCCTTTGCAACAACAGAAGCATAATGTCTAGAACTCTAAGAGCCCCACTACATTCTGTCACTATTCCTGGACACACTGCACTTTCTAATCCCGACACCATACTTCAAAACTACTTTCAAAAACTGGTGAGCAAGAAATACAGAGTTTGGAAATCCTGTCATAAAGAATGTTTGATGACAATGGAGATTTCAGCCTAGAAAAGAGAACACTATTGGCACATGAGTCATGTGAGTGGGAAGATTGTTGGAGTGAAATCTTTTAAGTTAACCTTCTAAGAGAGATAAGATGTATTTGTTTAGTTCCACAGAGTAGAAGTGGAACCAGTGATCAAATGTTAAAGATAAATTTCTAAACATTCTTAGTTAGAATTCTGATTCACTTACTTAGCAAACATTTAATGATAAAGATGAATAAAATTACAGCCTAATTTCCTTTACTGATACTTTTGTGAATATACAATTCACTATAACTCCCATACCACAATTAGTAACAAAAATACAGTTGACAGTATGAGCCAATAAAAATTAATTAAACGGCATTAAATAACTATATTTACTTACTCTCCAGGGCCTCCACAATAGCAGTAACATTGTTGGACATTGGTTTTATGACCTGCATCCCATTCAAGGTCTGCCACACTATAGGGTAATGTCTGCTTCATGACTTGCAATGCTTTGGCATTTGGTCCTTTCTTAAGCGCACCACCCCTCTATATCAGAGGGAAAAAGTTATTTAAAAGAGTGAAGGATAAAATTTTAAATACAATCCTATAACTTAAAAATGCTTCTGAAACTGAAGAAATTTCCATTCTAAATTTCTTACCATACCAAACTGTTTGACTAATAATAATCTTTGTTTATTTCATTGTCTTTTTCAAATTATTGCCCCAATTTCAAGACCATTATCAGAATATAAGTGCAAGAATAGTTGCAAGTCATTTAAGCATCATTAGTCAAACAATAAGCAGCACCTCTTTCTACCCAGCATTGATTGCTCATTTCATTCAAATAAACTTTCAATGTATACAATCATTATGTTGATAATGCCTTACAAATTCCATTTAGGGCTTTAGCCCAAAACACTTAAAAGATACCTTTGTTGTTGTTGCAAAAACACACTGTCGACAGAGCCATTTTTCATCTGAATCAATCACACTGGAATCAATATGAGGTGTGTGACACAACTGATGATATCCTTAATATCAAAAAAAGCATAAAGCAAATTCTATTTTATTAATAAATACTGTAACACAATTTCAAGAAGGCATTTTAGTATTCTCTTTTCCTACATTAATATAATTATAGATGAATAAATTTACTGTAACAGCTTCAAATTACCAATGCAAAGCATTTTTAATCATTAATCTTCAACAGGGGCATTATGTATGTAACAAATTTTCCACAAGATTAAAAGAAATCAATGTTTACCTTGGCCACACTTATCGCATATAACCATTTCATTGGGAGCTTCTGAATACTCTTCTTGACATATTGTACAGACCATTTCCCCACTTCCAGTGGCCCCTGAAATGTATCAAATATACACTAAAAAAGTCATAATAAAGAAGGGTTGCATATAACAAAACTACTTTTTGACTCAGTGAGTAGCCCATATTGGTAATGTTTGTTTACTAGATCATAATGATTTCTTCTCAAGGCAAAGTACTACATACAAAATGCTCTCTCTCTGCTCCCTATGTGTTCTTCCCTCATTTAACTTAAGACGACTGTCTACATTTGTAATTTAACCTGCTTTCTGAGGGAAGGTTTAATTTAAACTGCTCTCAGGCAGAATAGATTATCACTCACTTCTAATTTTCCCACTGTTCTGGGGAGGTGAGAAATGTGGATGTTTTGTGAACATTAGAACTACGATCCAGAACACAAATCTACTCATGTCTCTATTTTTCATATTACATGACTGGACATTTTCTAGACAGCCTTGTATGTTCACTCACCCTACACTTCCTAACATCATGAAACTAAAGAAAAAGGGCAAGAAAGATATATCAATGACCCCTTTCTCTCTGGATTTGGAACATTTCTTTTTTATGAAACAGGCTGAACACCAATTATTTTATCTACAGCTTCTGAAGCGTAGAAATATGATGCCCAACATGTATGCTAATAAAATCCCATTGCAACAAAAGTTCGGGGTTCCATAGTTACTAGTCATATTTTTTACCTGAATAGAAATTATTTATTCCTTAAACATTTTTGTTCTAAAACTCTGTATTCTTAAAATAATTTTATTATGAAATTTAGAATATGATTTTTATCACTCTAATTATTTCCAATACTCTCTTGTCATCAATTTCAATAGTTAAAATACTAATACACATGCATTATTCACATGGCAACAAAAAAAATTTATAATTTTGTGCTATGGGTCAAGCATTGTAAGGCTCTTGACATACATTATTTTGTTTAATTCTGCAACTTATTAAAGAAATATCCTATTTAAAGAGAGGGTTCGAAACAAGGCTCAGAGAGATAAAAGTACCTAACCCAAAGACATTCAGTTAGAAAGTATCAAGGTTAGGATTCAGACCTAGATATGCCAGAATCCATATTCTCTCCACTGTTGGATGCTTCATTTCATTAATACTATGTAATATTTCTTCTATCAAAAGCATTTTTCATGTTGCACTTTTCAAAATTACCGTATTTTTTCATGTATGAGTTGATACTTCTGTCTAAAATGTTAGACCAAAAATTGAGATCATTTTATACACGGGACTAATAGGTAGAGGTTTCTTAATGTTGGGTTAGAAAAGTAAGGATCATTTTATACATGGGGGAATCTTATACATGGAAAATTATGGCATAATCTCTAGTAACTACATAATGCTCCATCCAGTGGAAAGAACCAAATTTACTATATTTTACCTCTATGCTTACACATATAGGTTACCAAGTTTTTGTTTGCTCATTTTCATTTTTGTTTGTTTGTTTTGGTCTCTTATCCTCTCTAGCCTCCTCCTTTCCCAGGCGTTGTTTGCTTCCTTGCACAGTTGGCTGAACATGGCCTCCTATAGCTTATAAGTTTATGGCTCCAGTCAGGAGAGCAACCAGACTGAGTCTAGAACCTCTCAGTCCAAATCTGCAATACCGTGGAAAAGGACCAATAGCCCCAGATTGAGGTAAGTGCCTGATCTGATTCTCACTTCACCATGTGAACTGGTGTTGGGGAAGGCAGGTCCTCAGAAAAGTGGGTGGTCATTCAACAACGTGTTCACCTCAGACAACAATCCTAAGGAATGCCTTTATTTGTGAAATCCAAGTACATGAAGTTTACAGGAATTTCCTGTGTAGCTTAGTGGCCTTCTACAGTCTCCCTAAATCCATCTCCATTTCATCTTCAATATACCAAAATTTTTGTTGTTAAAGCTACAGTAAATATTTTTCATCTATTATAGCTTTTTCACTTCTGAATTATTTCTTTTGAATACTAGAAGTGAGTCTGCTATATAAATAGTATAAAACATTTTTATGCATTTAACGCAGCTGTGTAAGTAATATCCAAAATAGAAATTTACACTGCCATTAGCAGTGTATCATTTTCACAGAAACTGTAATAGTACTTGGTGTTAAGTTAAAAATCCTTTTAAATTCATGAAATGGTTTTTAACATGTTATCTCCCTGTTGTACATTTTTCCTTATTAATGTAAACTTTTCAAAGAATCTTATTAGATGAGTGAAATTATTCTAATTTAAGTTATTTTGATAGTATCTATTATTAGCAAGTTTCTTTTTTTTTTGGTTGGTTCCCTGAGCAGGGATTGAGTCCAGGCCACAGCAGCGAGGGTGCTGAAGCCTAGCTACTACACCACCAGGGAACCCCCTTATTAGCAAGTTGCTTACAGGAAGATAACTACTAAAGCTACTCTCCACACTAAAATCTGTCATAGTGCAGTTTTCAGGTTCACTTACCATTCTATAGCAACTCAAAGTTATATGTGTGCTACTTTCTGGGTGTTACAAAGATTAAATGGCCAATGAGCAATCCTTTGTAATTCTAAGGACAGTAAAAGCAGCCAGTGAGAAAAGGACCACCACAGTCCACTAAACTGATATACTGGGTAAGGTACATACTGGACAGAACCCTCACTTTCACCACAACTTTCTATCCCTATGTACTATTGGTTTTTCTCCTCCTTTTCTGGATGGAATGGAGGGAGAGACAGAGGGAAGCAAGAGAGGAGGAGACAAAAAGACCTATGTTTAACCTACAGAAACCTTGAAAGGTAGAAAATTTGAAAGGGACACATAGCTGATAAAAGGGGAACCGAAACAGTGTAATGTATTTCAGTTTCACCATAAAGAGACTCATGTTTACAAACTAAAAAAGGAGCAATGTGTATGCAAGATAATAAGGTCTGCTCAATTATCACTGTTGTTAGAGATACCCTATTCTCCTCCTATCCCTTTTCTCACTGACCACCAATTTGAAATTCAAAACATTATACACCACAGAGGAACCTATCATAAAGACGCACTTGGGATTCAAATATAAAATCCAATCACTAAATATGTTAAAAAAGTATCCACACTTTCTACAAGAGGAAATATAAAATACAGGTCTTAGTACAGGCTTTTAATCCAGTAAAAGGAAAACCCAAAGTGGTGTTTCAGTGTGCAGGTAAAATACTCAGATTTTTAATATTCATACTTTTTATAAAATAAAGCACTTTCCATGAAAGAGATACCGGAAAAAAATCTTTATTTAGCATGAAAAGTATTATAAGAAATGTATAACCAAATCAAGTCATACTTGTATTCTTTTTACATGCATCCTCATTTTCCCATATAAACACATAAAACTATAATTAAACTGTATAATCACACCATTCATATTAATGAGTATTTCTAGTACTTTAAGCCTGTTTAATATGTCCTAATTTCCCCAAAACATCTGATGAACAGGATGTTCTCAAAACCTATTAGCTCTCTAAATTACGTTGTACTAATACAAGCAAGTAACACTTAAGATGGAAGCCCAAAGTATTGTAATTCTCATATTTGTGACTAAAAATTTTCTTCCAAATTCTTAGAAGGGTCCTAACAATAGTTTATAGGTATGCTTCAGTGGCACATGTGTCTTCTAGTCTACCTCTACCCCAACAGAGTGATTCTTGTTCTTTTATGATCTTTAATAGAGATCAAGCTTGTCCAACCCGCAGCCTGTGGGCCACATGCAGCCCGGGGCGGCTTTGAATGTGGCCCAACACAAATTCACACTTTCTTAAAACATTACGAAAATTACGCACGAAGCTTTTTTTTTAGCTCATCAGCTGTCATTAGCATTAGTGTATTTTATGTGTGGCCCAGGACAATTCTTTGTCCAATGTGGCCCAGGGAAGTCGAAAGATTGGACACCCCTAAAACAGATTACAAGTCCCTGAAGACTATGAAGGAAACGATTTTTCTAGCTTCTCCTCAAAAGTGTCTGAGTTATCTTAATACATTGCTTAACAGGCAACATTCAAAAATGACAAGGTGAAGAAAGTCAAATTTTAGTATAAACCATGTTCAAAAGAAATAGTAGCACCTGCCTGTTTGAATGTCCTTCCAGAGAACCCAGGATTTAGAACTGTCTTCAAATATGATGAAGCAGCTCTGTTTCAATATGTTTATCTGAAATATAGAGAAATACTTGTGACTTCTTTTAAAATGAAAAACACAAAGCTGAATTTAAGATTATTAAAAGTTTACTTCAAAAACAGCAAGAGATATATGAAATTAACTTGCCTTTTTGATAGTTCCAAGATAAAACAAGCCATCTGACCATCTAGCTAGGACATCCTGACCCTCTTCAAATTTACATGCTGGCTTTTTGACTTTATGTCCATCCTGTAAAGACAGCTTGGTCAAGGATGTTGGGGTCTTTTGATTTCGACGTAAAGGAGACCGCTTGTGGACCAGTGAATTACCTGCACCTGTAGAGTCTCTGTTTAGGAAATAAAAGACAACCATATATAAGATTAACTTACTTGTAGAGCTTACTTTATACCAAATATGATATACACATTATTTCATATATAATTCATTAAAAACCTTAAATTGAGTGAAAATATAACATGTCTCTCCAAATCTACAAATACTCTGCAGAAACAGAAGTTTAAAAACAAAATGACAGCAGTTCTCAACATTTATTCAGTGCCTATCTGAAGTGAGGCCAGGATTCAGCAACCACTCCAAGGTAACATATTAAGAGCAGCTATTATCAAAATAACAGCTCAAAGTTGAAATAGGCAGGCCATGGTCATGAGCACAAAATGCCTTGAACCTCATAAAGAGGTTTAGATAAACTAAAAGAAGTTATATGGCACAATTTCATAAGCACTTGATAAAGAACAAAAGTAATTATGATACATGTACCTAAAACACACTAACCAGTGACTTTGGAGTAGCTGGGTATATTCAATTCACTGGAACAGTAGTCATAGCCTCCCTACAGGGAATCATTACTAAAATGAGACTTGATTATTGATGGGAATGTATCACAGTCCTTAAAATATGCAGAGAGGGAGTTTAAAACTGAGAATCAATAATTTCAGAAAATCATATTCAAATGAAAAGTATAAGATCATTTTACTTTTTTCAAACAAAGACCCCAAAATTACAGACTCTAAAATAATATATTCTCTAAACAGCACAGCATAACTTTCTTAAATGGAACAAAGCACTGTTTGTTTTGATTCACTTTCCAAATTTAGATTTTTTTTTTTAATAATTAAACATACAACATGTAAAACTAGATAAATAATAATTAAAAAGACAGCATAAAAGTAAAAATAAAACACACGGGGAAGAAAAAAGTGCTTTAATACCTAAGAACTGGGAATACCTATTTCAACACCTAAGAATATAAAAATTCTGGAAAATTATGTCATAAGGTACAACATGGTTAAAACTTGAAGACTTGCTCAGCAAAATAAACCCAACATTGTATAATTCCACTTATATGATGTAACTAGAGTAGTCAAATTCAGAGATAGAGAGTAGAATGATAGTTGCCAAGAGCTGAAAGAGGGAGGTGTGGGGAGTTAAGTGTTTAAAGGGTATAGAGTTTCCATTTGAAAGATATACATTTTAAAGATATCTGGTATCTCCCCAAATTTACCAAACTTACTGAAAAACATTAATCTATACATTCAAGAAGCTCAACAAACTCCAAGTAGGATAATTTCGAAGACATCTACACCCAGACATACCATACTACAATTGCTAAAACACAAAGACAAAATCTTGAAAGCAGCAAGAAAATTATTTATCATGTACAAGAAAATCCTGTAACATGAACTACTCATCAGAAACAATGAAAGCCAGAAAGCAGTGAGATGACATAATTCAAAGCGCTGGGGGATGGGGGGGGGGGGGGACACAAAACTTTTAACCAACAATGTTACATCCATCAATACTGTCTTTCAAAAATGAAGGTAAAACAAAGATACTCCCAGATAAAGAAAAACACAGAATTTGTTGCTACCAGAGCACTTTAGAAGATATAATAAAGGAAGTTCTTAGGGTGGGTTGAAAACAAGTAAACCAAGGTGAAAATTCAAATGCACACAAACAAGAAAACAAAGAACAGTGGTAAAAGTAATTAATTATAAAATACAGTATAAATGCATATTTCCTCTAATGTAAGTATATGAAACAATATGTATGTAATTGTGTTGGTAGACCTATAACATATATAAATACATTTGACAGTAACAGCACAAAAAAGGTGGTAGGAACAAAACTGTATTAAAGAAATGACACCAGATAGTAATTCCAACCCTTAGGAACAAATAAAGAACCAAAAAAAATAAATAAAAAATAAATATAAGTGAAGTGAAAAATGTCACTTCAAAAAATACCTGCCATATACTCAAGTTAGTCATTGTTTCAAGTAAAAATGGTGCTCCATTAAAAAGTTGCCAGTTCAACTAGCAACTCAAACAATGGCATAAATACCTTATGCATCCTTATTTCATCACATATATTAATAACCTAAACTCAAGGTTAAGATTTAGTGAAAATAATTTTTACTGTTTTGTCAAGAATGTTAATAGGATTTTTTTGTGTATATGCATGTGTGTGTGTTTTTACTGTGAGTGTTCAACAATAAAGAATACTAGTTACAGTTTATACCACTGCCTTGTTTTCATGTTAATACAGAGCAGTTTAGGGGTTCCCTGGTGGTGTAGTGGCTATGCTTCGGCACTCTCAATGCTGAGAGTTCGATTCCCAGCCAGGGAACTACCCACACTAAAAAAAAAAAAAAAAAAAAAAAAAAAAATACAGAGCAGTTTGACCAAACATTGTTTTTATTAATACACCATCTGTACAAATGCCAACACAGTAGTAAAAGTAAGTAACATCTTAATATTCTCATGAAAACAGTTTTGACCTTGCAGATCAATACTGTGAAAGAATCTGAGAATCAATGCTCCAAATAAAGCAATATATATTATCATATATTATTGCCATAATCAGCTGTGAGAAAAAGGCAACTTTAATACTATGACTACAGGGGTTAAAAGGTTGAAAAGTCTGATGAGTAAAAGGAGGACTAATCAATACAATGTAGTTTATCAGCAGGAATGCTCCATAACAGGCTGAGAACTTTCTCCAGACAATGAAACAATTTAATTCCTTCAAATAACAGTATAAAAATTACTCTACCAGCAAGCAACTTTCTAAAAAGCTGTAAATCCAGAGGTCACTTGAGTGATTTTTCCTTCCCTTAAGTTGAAGAAACTAACCAAAGCCTGAGCAAAATAATTATGGGTGAGAAATGACCTCAACAGAAGGTCATATTGACTACCAAGACCTAGAATCTTCCAATTCTAGAGTGGAAGATGTATAAAAATCAAAACTGCAAACATTCCAAAATTTTCATATACTCTGCTATTGCTTCAAGAAATTCTCTTTTTTCATGGTGTCAAGGTCTATGTCCATGTTACCCTCCACTGTATTACTCCCATTATACAGCATGTACTTATTACATCATAAGATACCAAACATTTTCTTATTTTCCATCTCTAGATTGTTTTGCCCTGCATCTCCTAATATTTCTGGTGTGTTGTGTTTCAATGATACCTAATCTAATGATAGTTACCCATGACTCCCTATGCCTCTTCCCACCACCAACTTGTTATTTTTCCCATCTATTTACAGCCAATCCACTGAAGAAAAGTTACTGAATGCTTAATATGTGCTCAACCCTACAGTGAACATTCTGCATATTTATCTATTTACAAATCATTTTTGAGCCCCTATTGTGAGCCATTTACTGTGGCAGGAGAACAGAGATAACTTCATACTCTGAACAATGCTATAGAGACATTTTTACAGATAACCATTTTACAGATCCCTTTTTACATATAAAGAAACTATAACTGTAAGAAGACAGATTAAATAACTTGGCCATAGTTATGCAGTTACAGACCACAGCCAGTCTTGAATAAATCTTTGCATTAGCATTCAAATATGCTTAAAATTTTTCAAGAATTTGTAGGGAAAAGAGAACTAAAATTCTCTGATCCCTTGTGTTCCTATGCCTTTTCTCCCATTCACAGCCAAACTTCTGGGGCACAGTTATACATACTTAACTGTCTCCAACCCTATAGTCTTCCCCATTTAGTCTTCAGTCCATCACAAAGCATGCCACCCTCCCCCAACCAAACATTCCACAAAAACAGAAAATGTGTCTTAATTCTTATTTACAGATGTACCCCCAATGCTCTGCATAGAGCACAATATATAAAAAGGCAGAAAGGTTACATGGAATTTATAAAGCTCAAGTTTAATTCAAGAAAAATCTATATTTAGAGAGTTAAATTTCTTCTAAAAATAACTGTATGCACAAATAATTTCAGTTTTGCTCTGAGTAAACAAAAGATTCTAACTCACATTCCAAGGCAAATACACACCAATTCTTTATCCATGAAAACATGAAGAACAAAAATCAAATATAAAACTGTGCTAATAAACAGATATTTGTAAAAGTATTAGCATCTTTTAAAATTTCTCTGCCCAAAGAAACTTTACAGAAAACACAGCAAGAAAGAAAAGGGTTAATGACCCATAATACCACAACTTAAAACATAACTAGGATAAACATTTTACATCTTCCCTCTAAGGTTTTCCTCCATTAATGTCACTGATTACTTCCCTTGTCTCTAGAATGTGACCTTTAATAAAAGCCAAATTAATTTTTCTAATTTTAGAATTTATTATTTCCTTTCTGAATGCAAAGGTAAACATGCAGATGGTAAAATAAATAAAACAAAAATAGTCAATGTGAAAACTCCACATACTATCTCCTCCCCCAAAATAAAACTATTAATCTCCTGATTTTTCTAATGTATATACTACATATACAGGTATAATTCATATGTTTTAACAAAATATCCAATATTATACTGTTCCATAACTCTTCTCACATAACAATGTGTCTTTGACATGTAATGTCTTCTAAGTACAGAATATTAGAAAATAAACTTATCAACTGCTAATCTACTGTCCAACTATCACCCAACTGAAGGACACTTAGAATATTTCTCATGTTTTACTATTACAAGCAATAATATAAAGTTCATCCTTTTACATTTTATTTTTAAATGTCACAATTACTATATAGGATAATCCCATAAAGAACACCTACTGTATCATTTTTGTATGTACAAAAATGTATGTACATTTTTCCTTTTTATTGTAAAAATTACAAAAACATACAACTCAAGTATAACAGACCATCCAGTATTCACCGCACAGTTTCGATTATCATCTTATGGCCAATATTGTTTCATTTAAACATCCCATTTCCTCCCAACTCATGTTATATATATATTTTGTTATAGTCAAGTGAATCTCTAAAAGGTACCAATTAACACTCTCACTGATACTATCAGATAGATAGTACTAACAGAGTATTACCTTTTTGCTACTTGACAACACACACACGCACGTACACACATACAATTTCTATCTATATTTCTACTAGAGAAGCACTTTTTTTCATAGATGAACCCTACCTCTGCTGTTGGGTTACGGTAAGATGCTCTCTTGTGTTCCCAATACCCATTAAACCTCCAGTCCATATCTTTTCATTGTAAAACCTCCAGTCCATACCTTTTCATTGTATAGGATGTTAAGAACATCTAGATTAGTCTTGCTTCTCCCAATGGAGTTGATGCAAGTTAAATTTCAATGTATTTGGCAGATATCTTTAGCATATAAGTTCAATGAAATTCCAATTAATTCCAGCAGAAGTTTTTGAGGTCAAAATTTTATAAAATTAGTAAGAAAAACCAAAAGTCCATAGAATAGCTAAGTCAACTTTTAAAATGAAGAACCAAGAGAAGACTTATCCTACCACCCACTGTGACATATTCCAGAGAAAAACTGTTGCATTAAAAAAAACCAGAACAGACAATAAAACCAATGTAAGAAGAGGTCAACTTCAAAAGAGATTCATTTATGGGAAGTCGACAAATGATGAAAAGTGATACCACAAATCAGTACAGAAAGAATGTAGTATATAGTAAATAGTATTAGGGAACTTAGCTCACTTAAATGAAGAAGAAATTGTATCCCTAATTAACAACACACACAAACAAAAAAATAAACTCCAGATGGATTAAAGGCATAAGAGTGAAATGTGAAACCCAAAATCTAACTAGAAAAATGTAGTATATTGTTATGACTTTGGAAGTGGAGCATACACTCAAAATAGGAAGATCTTACAATGTATTGATGAAAACAGAAGTAGAACAAAATTTACAGCACAATTATCAATTATGCAAACTGACAATATACATATATAACACCATATATTATATATAAGGATGTATATTGAATATATTGAAGTGGGTATGTTAAGGTGATTCGCAAGCAGAGATCTGAAAACTGAGGAAATGAAATATAATGATCACAGACTTGGGACAATATACACCTTTTCCAACATTACTAAGATCTGATTTAATACATCCTCTCCTTATTGCACGCAATACAGGAGACAGAGTAGCAGGAGTAGCAAGCACGTCCTCTTTCAAGAATAGTTATTACTACTATCACTACTTGCTATCTGCTTTCACTATATACAGACTATTTCTATCAATAATGCCATTATTATTACAGAAGTATTTTTTCATCATTGCTATTAATATTCATTATGAAAGAGACTGCCTGGATAAAAAAGTTTTCTCACTTGAAACTAAGTGGAGACCAAGAAGTCAAGACACTTCTTCCTTCTTGGTTTACTACTCCCACAATAAATAAGACCCTGACTCAAAAACTTGGGAACTGGAAGCTTAATTCAAATAGTGTGGCCTTTTTTTTTTTTTCTTTCCGACTTATTCCCCAATTTATTCCCCCAATAAACTACCCAAATATTATTTGTGACACCAGGGACAGTTTATTTCAGCTCTCTGAGGACTACTACTATCAGGCTAATATTAAAAAACATGGGCTTAGAATTTGATTTAGGTATAATTTCTCAATAAGTGGTGAAAGAAATACCAAAAAATTAGACTCACTTTCAGGTTAATAATTTTTCCTTCAAGATAGTCACGGTCTCTATCTTCAGAGCCCAAGCATTTGTTAAGAATGACTCAGCTAGACCTTCCTTCTTAAGGCTCCTTTCCTGACTCAGGTCCACTCTCCAAGTTCAGATTAGATGCTCTCTTGTTTTTTATAGTTCTCCCATCATTACACTTCCCTCACTCTGCTGCTCCATTTGTCTACTTGTCTTTATCTACTCCTCCCCTTACCCAATTTGTACTCCTAGAAAAGACTGTCTCATTTTACCATTATTTCCCAGTACCTAGCACAATGCTCAGAATGCAGTAGAACACAATAATCAATAAACTAAAAGACAGATAAGAGCTAAATGCCAATACACCAACACAGAACCCTCCTCCCAGTAAGAATTTTCATCCCTGTGCTGCTAAAGGTTTCCCTCAATTTCTCTGATAATCCCAATCAGCCATGATAGACCCACCACAACCACATCTAGTACCCCTGCCACTACTCGAGTCCACAAAGTACTATTTGGCAGGAAAAGGAGGGAAGGAAAACCTAGTACCACTTCATGTTGCCACCTCCCACTGGAGCACTCCCCTCCCTCTGACTCACTCCTAATCCACAAAGTCAAAAGACTATGCAATAGCAGGAAAAAAACAGCACTGCTAAGAGGAAAAAAACCTATTCTGCTGCCATCTGAACCCAGGCACCACAGGTAGGTCCTGACCAATCTCATCTCTTAAAAGGCAAAACCTGTCATATTTCCCAGGCTTTCCCAGTTTCTTCCCTTTCCTGGGGAAAGTAACATGTGCGTGCGAATTACACGTGAAGGATATAATATAACCTAATAATGGTGCCACTTTGGGTGGGACCTTTTATGTGATCAAATAAATGAGGCCAAGCAAGGCCAAAGTAAGGCCCAGGTACAAGGGCAGCAGAAGCAATCTATTGAAGCTTGGTCCTGCATTAAAGTTATGGCAAAGGAATTCTTTTATTTCCTCAGGCAGGTATAGTAAAATGAAGCCTGAGACTGGCTGCCTTCTTTATGGTTGAGGTTTTCTTGAAAAGTAGAGCATCAAATGGAACTGGGTTCAGACCCAGAGGACAAAAGCATAAAGCAGGCAGCTTAATGGCTGGCTCTACTCTAGACCTTAGTTTTAGAAATAATAAAAAAAAATGCATATTTTTGTTAAATCAAGTAATATAAAAAGGATTAAAATAAAATGCAATAGTTCCTCCACCCGTCCCTTCCCACATCCCAGTCCTACTCTCGAGACTGGTGCTTTTTTAACTCTTTCAGCTACTACTTCTGGGAGCTACTGCCACATTTCTAAATAACGTGTTTACATTTCCTTCTTTAACTGATCAATTTCTAACCTCAATTATTATAAAAAATGTTAATCACTCTTACCCTCTACAAATCTTATTGGACCATTTTCATTAAACCAATAAAGTGTTTTACTTAAAACTGCAAATATTAATCACTTAATGGCAAACCCTTTCTTATTCACATTTTATTTTTCTCAGAATTGTTTAATGTGTTCCTTTATTGCCCACTTGTTTTTATCTGTCAAGGATAATTTCAAATTTTTCTTTTATCCACAGGTAACGCTTGCTTCTAGAGCTCTCCATGTTCCTATACCAATCTGGACTGATTACCCTCCATGCCTATCATCTTCGAAGTTTCCCTTATCACTATGTATTCTGAATTACATATTCTTTAGCTGGAGCAGAGGCTTCCAATAAAAGAAAGTGAAATATTCTGAGCCTTTATGTATCTATCTCAGTCCTACCTTAACAAGTGACTGATGGTTTCCTGGATATAGAATTTTATGAAAACAATTTTCCATCAGAAGTATAATATTCCTTTCTATATTACATCAACACTTAGTACTGATGCTGAAAAAGCTGATGCCATTCTGATATTTACTCCTTGGTAGATTACTACTACATTTCTTCCATCAGGAAGTTTTTAGGATCTTCCTTTATCCTTCATGTCTTTAAATTTCATAAGGATGTGTCTAGATGGAACGTTTTCTTTCAATCATACTTGTTTAGCTCTCAGTAAACCTCTTCTATTACCTATTTCTTTAGGGATTATTTCTTCTTTTGGAGGGCTCTCATTCATGAACCAGGCTTTCCTCAACTATTTAGTGATCCTTAGTTATCAACTGATATTTAAAATTGAGGTTATAAAAATTTGCATAGGAACTCCTTGCATGTGATACAGCAGCGGTCCCCAGCCTTTTTGGTGCCAGGGACTGGTTTCATGGAGGACAATTTTTTCACAGAGATGGGAATGAACATGTGCAATTCACACTCCTATGAGAATCTAACGTCCTACCTGTTCTGACAGGAGGCAGGGCTTAGGCGGTAATGTGAGTAATAGGGAGTGGCTGTAAATACAGATAAAGCTTCATTTACTATTCACCCTCCATTCACCTTCCGCTGTGTGGCCTAGTTCCTAACAGGCCTCAGACCCATACTGGTCCATGGCCCAGGGATTAGGGACCCCTTAATAAAGGACTTACAGGTAGTGAGCTCTGCCTTAAGTTGAAGGCAACACTTAGGCTGAAGACCTCTAACTGCCAAAATATACAGGTCTTTCTTTGGGGGCTTGTCAATTAAGAAGTCACTCTACATTCTTTACCTGAGGAATCAGACAACTGGGTATGGATAGGTAGTATCTAGCTGTTTAAGATACACACATCGCACTCCTACCATCTGTAGATATTATTTTCTCACCTCTCACCTCGCTGGGACCCTTAGTCAGGGTTACTACTAGCAGCTCAGAATAAGGAGATACCTTACTCCCAAAGCTGGTCAACACAGAGAAGAAATGCATTTACTAGAGCACAAGGTTAAATTCTGAAACAGAACACTGCAAGTAAGTTATATTACAAATTATAGATTGGTTGACTTGGAGCCCTATTTCCATTTATGGAGCCCTATTTCCATTTATAATGATTTATGTGCAAAACTGAAGCCTTATTATAAACAACTAAATTATACACTTTTGTCTCCCAAGCTGCTAACTACTTATAGTTGAAAACTAGTATTTCAAAATAAATATGCTTTTTAATTATCCATAACATTTTAGCCACCCAAAACAGTCACCAGAACCATTTTGAGTAAGAGTCCAACGGAAGTTAAGACAATCATGCTGATTTTATTTAAACTCTATGGCTATGGTCATTCAACAAGTATTTACTGAATGTCTGCTATGTGCCAGGTACTATGCTGGGTGTTAAAAGAAACAAATATCAAAGGATATATACATACTACCAAGGAACTACAGCTTCAGTGGAAAAATAGATACCTGGGCTGCTGACACACAAAAACTACATGAAACATAATTTCTGTAATAAATAAATACAAAAAGAAAATAATTTCTAATCTATCCAGGAACAAGAGGCAGGGTCAGTCAAGACTTCATGAATTCTCAGCTTTTCACCTGACGGATGAGCTGTAGTTTCCCAGATGAACTTTAAAGAGAGCTTCTAAGCTGAGGGAAAATATGCAAAGGCACAAAGTCCCAAGACAACACACACTTTTCTAAGAACAAAACTTCAGTATAGTCACAGCTCAAATTATAACAGATAAAAAAATGGCAAAGATAACACTGGACAAATGAAAAAGGCCCAAGTTATAAAAGCTTCATTAAAACCATGATTCTGTCTAGTTCACCTCTGTATATCCTTTATCTAGCACATAATAGTTCTCAATGCTGACTGAATGAATAAACAAACTAGCAAATAAATGCTATACAAAGGACAGAATGAACAAAGACTAGTAATTCTGTGGTAACCTATGAACAAGGAAAGAAAAAAAAAAAAACTTGAATTAGGGCCATAAAGAAATTGTAGTGGATAAAAAGCCCTGGATAGCAGGGCTTTGAGCAACCTAATTTATATTTTACGTTTTTCACTTTTTTAATAATCATGGCATTTCTCATATTAAGAAATAACTTTTAAAATGAAATGAACAGGTATTAAGGATTAACTTTATATTGTACAACTGAAACTAATACAATGTTGTATGAGGTCTGGTAGAAGTAACGCCCTCTTCAAAATAGTTAAAATATTATTATATTACAGAATTAGATGCTTATAATTTTGTAATAAAAGGTACAAATTACCAGCTCATAAAAAGGGCATTACTTCTGCCAGACCCTGTGTATCAATTATATCTTAATTTTTTTAAAGTGCATTAGCAGATGTGGAGTTATATAAGAATTAAACTGAGGAAAGTCTTAGCTGTTATTTTCATTTCACCAGTGGTAGTAAGCTTTCAAATAGTAAAAAGTGGAGCACAGATCCTGGAGGGGAGAAGAAAGACTGAAAGTTAAATTAAGTATCTATCTCATGTAGAAGAAGGAAAAAAAGGAAAATAAACCCAAGGAAAGTAAAATTTTTTAAAAAACAAATTACTGAAAGAAAAAAAAAATATATATATATATAAAATAGAGAATACCAAAGATTTGTCTTCTGAAAACACTGATTAAACTGGCAAACATCTGGGGTAAGATAAATCAGGAAATCTGGGAAGCAATTGAAAAAATGCAAAGCTCAGAAAGAAAATCAGATCTGAAAATAAAGATCTGGAAGCCATGAAAATGTTGGCTGTATTTGGAGCATAGACAGAAATGAAAAGAGAAATGGGACAAAGGAAATTTTACTCTATTAAGACAACGGAGGGAGTTCCCTGATGGTGCAGTGGCTTGAGGCTGCGGCCTGGAAACAAAACAAAACAAAAAAAAAAAAAAAAAAAAGACAACGGAGTAAAGATTTCTATGCTCCTTCTCACCCTACAACAAGAAGAAAAAAAATTTAAACACACACTACCTTCAATCATTCTACAGTACACGTAAAACTCCAAACCACAATATATAAAAATGGAAAACACCTGCTAGAATAATAAACAAGAGTAAAATGAGAACGACAATTCAACTTAAGTACCCAGCAGAAAAAAACAATTAGAAACAAATACATTCGTCCCACAAAACCCCAAAAGACTGAAGCACTGGTGGTATTGAACTCAGAAGGCAGAGGTCAGGTAGGGCACAAAGAACAGAGTAATATATAGAAATCTACAGAAAAGGACAGTTGAACTGCCAAATCACATTTCCATTAGAAGATGGAAAGTTTATTCCTTCAAGGTACTGAATCAAGAGAAATGCAAGGCATAGTGAGGGGAATAGGTGAAATATCTATTGAAAAAAGGCTAAGTTTTCTTTATAAATATATTCAAGACAATAAATGAAAATGAAATGAATGAATTCTTAAAACCATCATTCTGCAACACCTAATGAAAAAAATGGATCTATGCTCAGTGGCTCCTAACACCACCAGAGAGACAACCAGGCATCATATACTTCTTGATGGGAGAACAGACCTATGTACTAGTCTTGCCAGCAAGCAAACCTAAATCTGATAAGCCTCTAGATCTAGCCACCAATATGTAGAAAATGCAGAGAAATGATGTTGAACTACACAATGAGGACGTAATCAGCAAAAATCAAGCCAAGAAATATAGATGTCAAATGATGTAGTTTTTTCCATAAATAAACTGCACACACATAAAATAGAGGCAAGAGGCAAGTGGAAACCTGTAAAAGAAAAGGTTTTAAAATTGGCAAAATTAAACTATAATCTTTAAGATGTACAGTTGTATAAGATTGTAAGTAAACACTATAAAAGTCAGGATTGCTTTTGGGGGAACAGAAAAGTTGAAATATAGGCTTCTGGGTTGGCTGGCAATGTTCTTTTTCTTGACCTGGACTGGTTATAAAGGCTTTCATCTTAGTACGAATTTATTTTATGCAGTCTCTATCTGAGGTTTGTCTTACCTTTAAAAAGATTTTCTTACAAAACTATAAATATCCTCATAAATCTGAAAAAATATTGTATCCATGAAGTACGTCCCTATACAAAAGAGAATTAACAAGTACTAGGAAATAAAAATTACAGCCAAAATAAAAAATTTCCATAGAACATAAATCAAAGTAATAAAAAATAGGTAAGAAAATCAGAAGATCAATCTAAGAAATCTAACATGTGACTAGTAAAAGTACATACAACAAACAGAAAAAAGGTAGGGGGGGGTAATTAAAATAGAAGAAAACATCTAAGAACTAAAGAACAGGAGTTGCCAGATTAAAAAGGCCAAGTGTCCAGCAAATTCAATGAAAAAGACCCATGCCAAGGAAATCAAGGATAAAGATACTACAGTTAGAAAGAAAGAAAAAGGCAACTTGCAAAGGACTGAGAATACTAATGACATTATTACAGCAATGATCAGTCACACCAATATCAGAAGTTAGAATACAGAACTAACCATTTAAAATTCTGAGTGAAAATTAAGTTGAGTGAAAATCAGCTTTATGCGTAACAAATTATCAATCAAGACAGAAGGTAAAATAAGTACATTTTCAGGCACATAAAGGCTATAAAGATTTATCACCCATGCATATTTGCTTTGGGCCCAATAGAAAATACCAAAAAGAGGACGCAAACAAAATAAAAAGCAAACATGGAATGCAAGGGAATCAACAGAGCACAAAGGCAAACAGAACTGTGAAGGCAACTCCCAAGACAACATCTGTGCACTAAGTAAAAAAGAGCAACAAGCCCAGATTAGAAAAGAACTCTAGAAGAGCTCCAGGACATTATCTCTTTAAAAAAAAAAAAAATTACACATCCATATCAATGTACCTGATAAGTCAGTATGACAGACAGATTGATTGACAGTGTGGAAAACTACACTCCAAAACATTTATAGGGGAAAAGTGTGAAGATTTCAACATTCAAAGAAAACTCGGCAAATTTTATTTTTTAATGAGTCAATTTTAAACCCAAGTGTATAAGAAAGGTCACACTAGAAATAGCAGCTAAAAATAGATAACAAGTATTTGATATTGTTTGAAGTGCTCTGTATATATTAACTCATTTAAACCTCAGGATTACTCTGCCTTATCATAGTCTATGTGGTTTGAATGTAAACTTTTATATAATCAGACAAAAAATAAAACCCAGGGTAATTTTTATATAGCATATTGAAAGAATGAGATAAGAGACTGAAAGAAACTCCTCACCTAACATTATAAGAAAAAAGTCTAAAGTTGATGAATCAAGACACAGCAATGTTTTATTCAGAAATACAATGAAAAAATAGCTAAGAGTTCAAAGTAGTTCCTTCTAAGAAGGATAGAGGGAACAGATTAAGACACTACATCTTTTGGTTAAGTTTAAATTTACAACTACTTCATCCTTGATAAATATTAAAAATTAAAATTTTAAAGATAGAAAATAAAAATGAAGACAAACCCTTAGTAACATCAACATCCATAGCAGCATTTCCAAAGGGTATCCTCTGGAATAACAGCTCTCCAGAACATTAATAGCTGCTATGTGGGGGGAAACAGTAAACTGGGACAGTTGGTGGGGGGGGTCACAGAACGATTACCTTTGAGCCTTTAATGTGTGAAAATACACTTTATAGTGTTTTCCCCCTAACATTAGACCACAAGAACTACCTACTCCCTCCTCTTGAATCAATTTGAGAAACAACTGTTTTAAGGCAGTGGTTCTCAAATGTAATTAAAGTCCAGAGAAGAGTGCAAAGTACAAAAAGTACAAAAACCAGGGACAATGTCTTGAGGTTTTAAGTTACAATTAATCAACAGACCATTCTGTATTTTGAAAGCATGTCCTTCTTACATTCTTAGACTTAAAATGTCTTTTCTTTTATGAAATCATGGTGATAAGGGGCAGTTTTTAATAACATTCTTACTTTCCAAAATAAAAAGGTGGCAAGCCTAGGTCAGCATACTACTCCCACCCACCAAAGGAAAAGTCTAATCTGGGAATCTCTGGAAAACTCTTATTCAAATTATGAGCAAAAGAATCCTCTTAGAAAATTAGTCACCACAGAAATATAAAGACAACCCAGTAGACTCTCAGTTAACCAGCACCCATGGGGACTGGGAGATGCCAGATATTTGTAAGCAGACTCTGTTAGCCGAAACTCAAGCAACCGGCAAGATTTTTTTGCCGGCTGATTCAGATCTGGTTCTGGTTAATAGAGTCTAATCATATCACCAAATACAAACAAACAAACAAAAAACACAACAACAACAACTAAGAAAAAGGAGAAAGTGGTATATCAAATGTACCTAACAGGTTAGGTAAAATGAGTAATAAAAACTGCTTATTGAAGTTAACAATGCCAAAGTCACCTAGGACAGCTGGGTTCAAATGCCAGACCACATGATGTTTAGAACTGAAAACTAATAGGTTGAGTTCAGCTCTCTCTCTCTAAAATCTCAGCTCCTGGAGGAGGTCAAAGGAAAATATATTGAGCATCAATACAAAGCTACAGGTTACAAGGATGAAGTTGTTGAAACTAGAGGAATAATAACCTACCTATAAACACTCATACTCTAACAAAGTTACTCTTACTTTCACACACTGATAATTAATTCTGAATCTTCTATGTAAAACATATATTAAAAGCAAATCAAACAATTTTCTAGAAATTTATGAGTTAAATAACTCCATGTAAACAAAATGGAATTTGCATTTCAAATTACAATTGAAACAAAATATTCTACTCATCCCTAGATCTCTAGGATGTTTTCATAGTGTCTGGCACAAAACAGGTACTTAATTATCTCCTGAATAAATTAATGAAAGCCTGTACTTACCTATACGCATACTAGTAAATAAATCCTCCATCTACCAAATATTACTATCCTATGAATGCGCATACTCTACTACACACTCCCAAATTTATTCAAGTATTTAAATGTAGAATTAAAGAACCAAAAACTCACCTAAAATTGTACTTAATTTTACCTTATTTGAAGATTGAAACTAAAAGCAGAACCCAACTTGACGCCCCCAACTCAGGGTCAACCTGAGCCCTCTAGAATTAAAAATAGCTTAGTCACATAACAGGTCAAGCAATGACAGAGGTGTAGGCGATTTCAGTAAGTGTGGCTTTGGCTCTTTTCTTGAAGTTATAAAAAATATATTTAAATATCTTAACATTTAGGATAAAAATCAGTTTTATAGAATATTTTTATAAACTATAAAAAAAATCATAACTTTTTAAAAAATTGTAAATGACACTGTTAAATAAAGTGTTTCTAGAATGGCAAAGAAATACCAAAAATTTAGATAGTATGAGATTTCAAGACTACAGAGAATTCTTAAAAATGACAATTAGTTAAGCCTTTTTTCACAGTATCAAGTCATCTTAACTATTTGTGCAAATGAAAAACAATGTCTCCACAATGACATTTTAATACTAGTGAACAGTATTGGTTTGGAGATGCCTAATGACATATTGGTTGTGAGATGATTAGTTAGCTTGCATATGCAATAGATAGCAGGTGACTACAGATTTAAAACACCAAAACCAACAATGCTAATAATATACAGAAAAACCATGGTTAACTTCAAGTACTATATATATTCATGTGCAAGTCTAGAACTGATAAGGTTGATTACAATATGTAAATGAAACTCTAACAATTCAGGCAAAAATGAACTGAATAAAAGTTCAAATTTTTCATTATAATCCTGCAAAATCTGGTCCTCCTAAAATCAGGGAAGAGGAAATTATAGAACTGAGGTATCATCCCTGCTGCAAGCCACACTTTACCCTAGAGTTAAGAAGTTGCAATTCCTACAACAAAAGGATGAACTGGATGTTGGTAGTAGATTAAAAGGGCTTGAAAACAGCCTCACCATACTTTACAGTGTTTAACCTTCTCAAAAGCATACATCTCATTTTCTCCTAACAATGCCACAGGGATGGTAAGGAGAGATCACTATTCCCTTGAATAAGAAATCTGTAACAAGTAAAATCACTTTCTTGAAGTTCTAAAGAAAGTCTAGTAATGCTGGATTATACCCCAGATTCAACAGGCAGTTATATCAAGTCATTCATTGCCACCATTCAAACCTCTTCTCCATAGTATATTTAGCCACAAGATTTTATGGGCCTAATTTAAGGCTATCAGTGATGAAATGCATTTCTAGAGATGATTCAACTTGTTGAGTTACCTGAGATAGAAATAGCTGGCTGACTCTTGATTTTGACATAATAAAAAGCTCAAAAACAACTGTCTCTAGTTTACTTTTTCAAAGCTCTGCATTTCAGGGTGTCATACATATATAAATACAAACTTTTTTTTGGTCCATTTGCTTTCTCGGGTGTGTGTATGGTTGTCATGAATACAAAAGAACTTTATAAATATTAATAGTTCCAACACCAACTGAGACATAAAGATATTAGACTGAAATGCTACAAGTAAGGTATCCCATGTTAGTTTTGTCCTCCCAATAAAGACATTACATCTTTGCATCTCAAGATCTAGCCATAGACCTTGGGTGGGAATGTCTTTCCCATCCAAGACATTCATACAAACTGTACCTACCAAAACTGTCCTCCCAACTCACCCATTCTTGGCACAGTTGATTCTTCTAAGTAATTCTATCAAAAAAGTTGTACTATACAATATTTCCTATCAGAAAACTCTTGTTCAAAAATCTTACTGTAACTTACAATTCTATTTTTTCCCAATTCTTTTGAAAATTGCCAAATATAATCAAAAGAATAATCAGTATACTCTTCACCTAGATTCACCAGTTAATATTTCATATTTCTCTCTCTCCCCCACCACATATTTTTTGCTGACCCATTTGAAAGTTGCAGTCATATTTCACCTCTGTCAGATGTACTCCCTTAAAACACTCAATCTTCTCCTATAGTCATAAAACCATTATCATACCCAGCAAATTTAACAATAATATCACTTGATGCACAGCACAAATTCTCCGTTTGATACAAGAATGTTCTTTAAAACTTTTTTCAAAATCTAGGATCCAGTCCAAGTTCATACTTTGTATTTGTCATATCTCTTTTGTCTCCTTGAATCTCAATTGTATCCTTGTTTTGGTTGTTTTTATTAAGCACTAGACATTTTTTTAAATCAGCTATCTTGGTATCATGCTACACAAGCTGAATTTGTCTTACTGTTTCCACATAATTAAAGTCAGGGTAAACAGTTTTAGCAAAAAATTACATAGGTGATGCTATATGTTTGTTTCATGTGTGTTTGTGTATGTCTCCCTTCTCCAAAATACTGCAGACTTAACAAGGGCAGTGAAACTGTTGTCCAGCTATGTATCCCTAGCATCTAAGACTATATCGCACATAGAAGGTCTTCAAAAATATATATTAAATAAGTAAATGAATTCTCCATAGCATACAGAACCAAAGTACTGTACTTTAAGCTGAGCAACCAAGATATTCATTGATGTTAACTCATGATCAATGAATGTTAATTCACTACTTATCAAAAAGTTGTGAATAGTTAGTAGAGAGGTTCGAGTACCCATAAAGGAACCTTAAACTAACATGAGGACAAGAAGAAATGATGCTCTCTCTTCCCAATGAAAATTGGTTTATTTTTTCTTTATATGATTAAAACAGGCATGTCCAATCTGTGGCCCAGAACAGCTTTAAATGCAGTCCAACACAGATTCTTAAAACATTATGACATTTTTTAAATTAAATTTATTGGGGCGACATTGATCAGTTAAAATTACATAGGTCCCAAGTGTACAACTCTACATTACATCTCTGTGTTGTAAATCATGTTCATCACCCAGAGTCAGTTCTATTCCATCACGATATTATTTGTGTCCCTGTCCCTTCTCCCCCACCCACCTCTCCCCTTCCCCGTGGGTAACTACTAAATTATTGACTGTGTTCCATGAGTTTTGTTTCTTTGTTGCTTTCAACTTTCTGTTAACAATCAAACTAAATTTTCCCATCCCCTTCCCTTATTTAACCCACTCTCCCATCTTAAGGAAGTCCCTCTAACATTCTTTGTAGTACTGGTTTGGTGGTGATGTATTTCTTTAAACTTTTCCTTATCTGAGAAGCTCTTTATTTGTTCTTCAATTATGAATGTTAGCCTTGCTGGATACATTATTTCTGACTATAGATCCTTGGTTTTCATGTTGTATATTTTCTGCCAATCCCTTCTGGCCTGTAAAGCTTCTGGTGAGAATCAGCTGAGAGTTGAATGGGTGTTCCCTTATAAGTTACCACTTGCATTTTTCTTGTTGTTTTTATAATTTTCTCTTTTTCTTTAACTTCTGACATTTTAATTATGATGTCTCTCGGTGTGTTCTTGTTTGGGATCACCTTGTTTGAAATTCTCTGTGCGTCCTGGATTTGTATGTCTATTTCCTTCACCAAGTTAGAAAAATTTTCAGTCATTATTTCTTCAAATAATTTCTTGATCCCTTGCTTTGCCTCTGTCCCTTCTGGTATACCTACTATTCTGATATTCTTACATTTGATATAGTCCCAGAGGAATCTCAATCTATCCTCATTTTTTGGAAATTATCTAACTGTTCTGGCTTGGTGTTTTCTGCCGGCTTTTCTTGCAAACCACTATTTTGTGCTTCTGTTTTATCCAGTTTAGTGACTTTTGTTCTGTTCTTCATTCAGTTAATGTAGTTCTCTCTCTGGTCCTTTATAATGGTTTGTAAGTCTTCTTTGATGCTTGCTATCTCTCTGTTGAAATTATCATTTAGTTCCTTAATTATTTTTATACTCGTTGCTTTGAACTGTTTCTTTTTTCTTTCTTTCTTTCTTTCTTTTTTTTTTTTTGATGGTTCCCTGGCTGGGAATCGAACCCAGGCTGCGGCGTTGAGAGGGCCAAAGCCTAGCCACTATACCACCATGGAACCCCCACCCCAAACTGTTTCTGATGGATCACTTGTCCCCATCTCAATTTTCACAACCTCTCAAGAGCCTCACTGCTGCAATTTCTTTGGTGTTCGTTGCTGATACTAGGCAGGCAGAGGTCTTCAGGGGAAGAGCATTTGTGGCTTTGTTTTCTCCCTGTGGCTCTGGGGGTTATGCAGGGAGTTTGGGCATGATTGCACCTTTCAGTTCTCAGTTTGCTCCACACAAGGATTCTGCCCTGAGCCTTGGGGTCAGTCATGTTTGCTGGTCTTTCAAATCATCCTGGTTGTGGGCTGAGAAACATGTGTGAAGCTGTGAGATGAAGTTGTCTAGAAACATAAAGGGCTTTATCTGTCATGTTTGGAACTTATAAACAAGTAATTTCACAATCCTTTTTTCCCCACCTTGGCCTAATGCCCCTGAAAAATCACCACTAATAATAGCAACCCACTACAACATTAGTTCTTCCTTTTCATTTCCTCCCTTTCCTCCCTTTTTTGAGGGTAGAGAAGGAATTATTTTGAAATCTATTTCCTCTTGTTCCTGAGATGCCACCATTTTTGAGCAGCATCTCAAGAATTGGCTGCCTCCTCTACATCTAAACCATTGTAAGTAGACCAGCAACTGGCCATGGGAAGGGAAGGAAGAAAAATGAGGGTTCAACTGACAAAAAAAGAAAAAGTGTCTGAAAACTAAAAAGGATAAAAGAGTGCTAGTGTCCTAAGTAAAACCTTTCACATTCTGGCATCATGAAAAATAGAAGGGAGCTAGCTCCCCACATTTCATCCTAAATTAAAGCCTACCATGCCATGTACCCAAGCATGTATTGCCTCCTGATTAAATAAAAATTGAAAAACTATACTATAAAAGACAAAGACCAAGAAAACAGACTCTAAATGAAATAATCCAGGGAACAGAAGAAAACTTTTAAAAAGTCTAATTAATATGAAGAGAATAGAATCTGTTGCATCCATAAATTAAAAACATAATGATGCGAAAAAGGAAAATCCAGAGCCCAAGAATGAGCTCCTAGAAATTAAAAAAAATTTTTTTAAATCCTTTTATTGAACTGGAAAAATAAATTAAAATGTTCCCAGACTACTGGGGTACAGGGTGGGGGCTGTGAACAATCAAGGAGATGTAAAATATAAAAGAGGCCTACAAAAGAGGAATAATGAAGAGGAGAAAATTTTTTTTGATCTATGTGTTTATTTTCATTTATAAAAATAGGGTCTATTTTGCACACTGCTCTGTAACATGCCATGTTTTTAATTTAACAATACATTAGGAACATCTTTCCATATCTAGAAATATATTTTTAGAGTGTATTTTTATTTTTGCTAATTACTTTATTTTTTGAGATATAATCGACATACAACTTTATAATAGCTTCAGGTATACAACATAATGATTTGATATTTGTATATACTGCAAAATCATCACAAGTACTGTTCGCACCCATTACCAGGTACTGTTTTTCTTGTGCCAAGAGCTTTTAAGATTGAGTCTTAGCAACTTCCAAATATTTAACACAGCATTAATAACCAAAGTCACCATGCTATACATGATAGCCCCATAATTTATTTATAACTACAAGTTTATACCTTTTTTGACCCACTTCACCCATTTTGTCAGCACCTCAGCACCCACCTGTTTTCTGTATCTGGGAGCTCCATTTTTGTTAGTTTTTAGATTCCACATACAAAATCACACAGTATTTGTCTTTTTCTGACTTATTTCACTTATCATAACGCCCTCAAGGTCCATCCATGTTGTTATAAATGGGAAGACTTCTTTCTTTTTTACAGCTGAATAATATTCCATTGCGTATATGCACAAGCACACACATACCAAACTGTCTTCATCCATTTACCCATCAATGGACACCAAGGTTGTTTCCATATCTTGGCTACCGTAAATAATGCTGCAAAAAAACATAGATAGATATATGTATATATATCTTTTTGAGTTAGTGTTTTCATTTTCTTTGGAAAAATACCCAGAAGCAAAATGACTAGATTGTATGCAGTTCTATTTTTCATTTTTTGAGGAACCTCCACAGTTTTCCATAGTGGCTACACCAATTTATATGCCCACCAACAGTGCACAAGTTTAATATAAATGAAAAATATGCTTAGAAATAAGATAATGAGACGAGAAAAGCAGTTTTGGTAGCTGGGTAATATAAATTACTTTTTAAAATTCTTTTTATATTTAAATGTTCTACAATGAGTGTTATAAATTCATGTTTATTAATAATACTTTGAGAGCTGCATAAGTTGAAACCATTTTTTTAAGGAGCTTGGCGACATAAAGGGGAGAAGGCTACAATATATCTGATGATAGAAGGTTAAGTAAATGGCTTTTCCTGTGTTTTGAAATATAAAAAGTTTTGACATGTTTCTAATATGAAAAGAAAGTGTCAAAAGGTAACTGAAAGCACAAGTCAGAGAAACACAATCTTAAACATAAGGGAAAGACTAGCCTTGAATCAGAGAAGATACATTTCTTCTGATGTGAGGAAAGGTGCATTTATAGTTAAGTTGGTAGATGTGAAGATAGGAAGTGAACAGTTTATACTTAAGAGCCTCCCAAATTTTTTCTATGAAGAAGTAAAAAATATGCTTAAAAGCAGGCCAGAATGCTAAACTCCTCAACTGCACAAAACAATCCTAACTCCCTAAGAAACAGTGGACTAGAGTGGCAGGTCGCAAGGTATGGTCCCTGAGGACCTACAAGGTCTACGTTTCAAAATAATATTGAGACATGATTTGCCTTTTTCACTCTCATTGTCCTATAAGCATAGAGTGGAATTTTCCAGAGAATGAACATGTGATGATTTCACCTTGAAGACTAATGGTATGTATATATGTATATTCTTGTTTTTAAACTTTTCCAGCTTTAATTTCTAATACAATAAATATTGATAGAGATAACCTACATAAAAGTTCTTGGAGTATTCAATAATTAAAAGAGTGTATACTCATCCTGAGACCAAAAGTTTGAGAATCACTGCACTAGAAAATACTGTAAGAATGTTCCAACTTTTTTTTTTTTACTCTTTGCAAATAATCACTTTTATTTGTTCCTCTCTAATGAGCAGCAATAAAACTCTTAAAACAAACAAAAAAAATGTGATAGCATCATATTCTTCAGCCTGTTTCTGAGAAAGAAAAACTTAAGTAATGGATTTAGACAACCGTCAAAAGTGGAAAAGACTGTAAGATCTACAGAAAAATAGAAAAAAGGACACTCAGGAGAAATTTGACTTTGGGAAGGATTCTGTCCCAACAATTCTCATCACTAACCTAAAGGAAAAAACAGTGCCCACTGTTTTCATTATAATCTAAAATCTTATTTTAGTTTTAGAAAGTACAAGAAGAGAAATGCAAATTAAAACCAGAATGAGGGATCACCTCACACTTGTCAGAAAGGCTATTATCAATAAATCAAAAACAAGTGTTGGCAAGGATGTGGAGAAAAGGGAGGCTTCGTGCACTGTTGGTGGGATTGCAAACTGGTACAGTTACTATGGAAAACAGCACAAAGATTCCTCAAAAAATTAAAAATAGAACTACCTATGACCCAGCAATTCCACTTCTGGGCATTTATTCGAAGATATTCAAAACTAATTCAAAAAGATGTATGCATCCTATGTTCAGTGCAGCATTATTTACAATAGCCAAGATATGGAAGCAACTTAATGGCCATTGGTAGACAACTGGATAAAGAAGATGTGGGACATGTGTACAATGGAATATTACTCAGCTATAAAAAATAATGAAATCTTACCATTTGGGACAACATGGATGGGCCTAGAGAGTTTTATGCTAAGTGGCATAGATCAGACAGAGAAAGATAAATACCATATAATTTCAATTATGTGGAATCTAAAAAACAAAATAAATGAACAAACAAAGCAGAAAAAGACTCAAATAAAGACAACAAACTGATGGTTGCCAGATGGGAAGGGTGTTGGGGGGCTGGGTGAAAAAGGTGAAGGGATTAAGAAGTATTATACAAATTGGCAGTTACAAAATAGTCAAAAAGGAGTAAAGTACAGCATAGAGAATATAGTCAATAATATTTAGTAACTATGTATGGTGCCCAGTGGGTATAAAACTTATCAGGGAGACCATTTTTAAGTTATATAAATATCTAACCACTATGCTGTACATCTGAAACTAATATTAAATGTCAAATGCAACTGAAAAAAATCAAAATTTTTTTAAAAAGTACATAGGTCACTTACTTCCTAGTTAATGAAAAATAAGCTGCTTATAATAGCCCTGAAAGGAGAATTCTCTATCTTATAACAACTAAATGCAATTTTATAAACACATTTTAACAGTCCACAGTGTTTCTGGACTACCAAGTTCCATTAACTACTTTATTAACCAATGGTTTAAATATTTTAAATGAGTTTGATGGAAACAGTACTAAAATATTTTTCCTTTTTCAGTATGAAAAATATGTCTATTATTAAACTTTCCTTTGTATAGCTCTTAGTAATGTTTTAATAAGAACTCATAAGTTGCTAATGTTAACCCTAGAACAAAATTTAGTACTTCTTCACCCTGGCTGCAAAACAAAATCAAGTGGGAAAAATTTAAAAACACAAAAATATACAAAAGCCCATAACTATACTGGGGTTTGGAATCTCTAGGGCATGAGTTATAACTAACTGGTCTTGTTTGCTTTGGTATTTGGTTTTTGTTTTTTGGTTTTGGGGGGTGGTTCAGCTATATGGATGATTCTGGTACTTAATGTCATTTACAAGTCCTAGAGCTGGTGAGCAATTTATTAAAAATCCCAAAATACTAAGGGCCAGTATTTTTCACACTTTAACTAAACATGGTGTTTAAAACATTTACATTTGGTTCCGTAACACTTCTAAATATATTATACTAACAAGTTACATGCCAGTTTAATTAACATGTTTAAACATAATTATGAATAGGGCAAAAAAATTATTCACTCAGCATTAGCCACACTCATCTTCTGGGGAGGAAGGCTGTACTGAGTGTTTTTAGTCGATAGGCTTCATCATAGGTATACATGGCTCTCTAGTTGGATAAAACAGCTCTTCCAGAAAAAGAATTTATAAATTAATACTATACAATTATATTGCACCTAGAGTTTATAAAGCACTTTCTCCTGTATTTTCCTTCTTTACCCACAAATGGGTAACATCTCCATTTTACAGGTTAAAAAAGAAAAACTGCTGCTGAGGTAACAGATTAAACACAGATCCAATCTTCTGAGTATAAATTGAGTACTTTCCACTAGGCAACTAACTATGCCTTAAACTCCCCACACAACCAAAAACACTGCGAGAGCTTTTTCTGCAATATAAACTTCACTAGCAAGGGTGGAGAAAAACAAAAGCTCATCTTTAGTTTATTTTAGCACATGGCTGACTGAAATCGAACTAATTCAACTTGTTCTTGGCCATGCATACTTTGGTCTACTTTGGTCTACTATTATTTACTTTTTAATTGAACAAACATTTTAGTTTGAGATAATTGTAGATTCATATGCAGTTTTAAGAAATAATAAATTCTGTGTTAACTTTTAGCCCAGTTTCCCATAATGGTAGCATCTTTAAAAACTATAGAATAATATCACAACCAAAACACTAACATCAACACAGTCATCGGTATTTCCATCATCACAAGGATCCCTCAAATTGCCCTAAGTAATTTTCACATCCTAATCTTAGGCAACATTTGGAAGTATATACTCATTAAGTACTTACTCAGTTATAGCCACCCAAAATATCTTCAAAAGCCATTAAAAAATTTTATATTACACAAAGTATTGGTCAAGACTATCAGGACATGATTTAAGATTCTTAAATCGCTATGACAATAGCCCTTGGATCTTCAAGCTAAGACTGCAGTTCTACCTTTATGAAACAAAATTAAAATTTTTTTTTAAATTTTGCATATTGAATGATTCCATTTATATGAAGTCCTAAAGAAAATTAAAGTGAAAAAAAGTCAAAACAGTAGTTGGGGAAGGAAATGGCTGAGAATGACTATATGTGAGCTTTCTAGGAAGAGAGAAATATTCTATACCGTAAGGGTATGAGTTACACAGGTATATCCATTTGTCAAAACTATACTGGAATTAGGCCACATTTTCTTAGTTATGACATCAAAGCACAAGCAAAAATGAAAAAGGGATAACTTGAATTTCATCAAAATTAAAAACTTTTGTGCTTCTAAGGACACCACCAAGTGAAAAAACAATCCACAGAACAGGAGACAATAACTGCAAATCATATATCTGATAAAGGACTTATATCCAAAATATATAAAGAATGTTTACGACTCAACAATAAAATATAAATACAATTCTTTTAAATGAGCAAAGGAAATGAATAGACAGTTCCCCAAAGGTATACAAAAGGCCAATGACTACATGGAAAAGATGCTCAACATCACTAGCAATGAGGGTAATGCAAATCAAAACCACAATGAGATACCACTGCATACCCACTAGGATGGTTATCATAAAAAAGACAGACACGACAAGTATTGGTAAGGATGTGGAGATACTGGAACCGGCTCCTTGGAAAACAGTTTGGCAGTTCCTCAAAGTGTTAAACATACAGGTTATCATCTGACCCAGCAATTTCACTCCTGCATGTTTACTCAAGAGAAATGGAAACACGTGTCCACTCAAACCCTGTGCGTGAATGTTCATGGCAGCATTATTTTTAATAGCCAAAATGCAGAAACAACTATCAACTAATGAATAGATGGACACAATGGAGGCTATCCATACAATGAAATATATTTTGGCCATAAACGGGAATAAAATACAAAAAATGCTACATGGATGTACCCTGAAAATACTATGCTAAATGAAAGAAGCTAGACACCAAAGGCCGTAAGTCGTGTAACTCCATTTATATGAAATATCCAGGACTGGCAAATTATAAAGACAAAAAACAGATTAGTGGCTCCCAGAGGCAGTAGGAGGGATGAATAAAGAGTAACTACTAATGTATAAATGAATACATATTTTCATTTTGGGATGTGGAAAATGTTCTGCAGTTAGATAAAGATGATGGTTGCACAACTCTTGTGAATATTCTCAGAATTGCTGAGTTGTCCTTTAAAAAGGAACGTACATGTGAATTATGTAAATATAAATATGGTACATGCATTATATTTCATAAAGTTTTTAATGAGTTAAGATTCATGTATTTCAAAATATGTAAATTTTACCTCAAAAAATCTTTAAAAATAGAAAAGTAGAGTGGGGAAATGGGTAAAGATACAGATGAAACAAGCACAGTTACAAAAAAGTTTATTATATTATTTCTGTTCACTTTGAGTATGTTTGCTTTTCTTGAATAAAAAGTTTTGGTTAAAAAAAGTAATTAAAAAAAATAACAACAGAGTAACTAACTTTCCTAACACTCATTTTTGCTGTTTTTCAACAAAGGAAATAGAATCTTTTATCTTAAAAGGACCACAAGTTGCTACTGTCAACATTCCTTGGCAATGTTATATGAAAACAGAGATGTGACTGAAGACACGACGTGTGGCAAAAATAAAGAACACTTATCTTAAAAAATGGACAGAGAATTTCTATCCCCTTAGTTCTAAGATAGTTCCTTTCCCTTGGGTTCCTGGGTTTCCATGGTTAATGAATGTGACAATTCCCAATAAATGGATGCAATAACCCCTAATATTGTGCTGGCCAATACAGCAGCCACTAGTTATATATGGCCATTCAAATTTTAGTTTTAATTAAATTAAATTATAAATTCAGTTCTCAGTCTCACCAGTTACATTTCTAGTGTTCAATATTCACATGCAGCTATTGGCTACCACACTGGATAGAGCAGATAGATAGTACTGGCTACCACACTGGATAGAGCAGATAGATAGTACTGCCATTGATGCACAAAGTTCAATACATCTACAGGGAAACGTCACATTCCAATTTGGGGTTGTTATAATACTGTATCAATAAAAAAAAATCTCAAAAGACAGGAGAAATAAAGCATAAAAATATTAACCAACGAATACCATTCATTTTAAGTTTAGACTAACTTAAATAGTTAAATTTTACTTTCAGAACCACCAAGCTACAGATGTTGGCCATGGACTCCTGAAAGGCAAATTTCCCCATGTGTTAAAACAGATTATCACTAGACTGCCAGTTTCCTAAAGTCAGATGTAAAGATTACGTTGAAATATAAATAGAGCAAGTTATCCTTTCAGTCAAAAACCTAACGAAAAGCTACATTTATAATCCATGACATCAAAGCACCCATAGCAAAATACATAGAATAAAATTCCCTTCCAAATTGGCATAATTAAAAGGATGATTAAATATATTTTGTTCACCTAGAAAAAAAGTTTAACCAATATCTGTACTTGTAGTTCTAAATTTGTGCATGCTTTCATCTTGATAGGTATACATTTCCGTTCACGTCTACTAACATGAATATGCAGAATCAGGAAACAGGTGCACTCTAATTCAAATATTTTAGAATATTTTTAGTACTTTAAAAAACTGGAAGTGAGCAAATTTTAAATGTGAATTATACATTTTTATATTGAGGAACCTAAAAACTTTTTTTTCACCTTGTATTCCCTCTCAAACTATCATTGAGAATGCTTGGAGAATGTGATTAACATTCCAATTATCAAGAATAGAGTGCTCTATGTTAAGAAATTTAAAATCAACTCTTTCCTTGCCAAAACTACGGGGCACCTAAAGCTGTAAGTCAAAATGGCTCTATTTTCAAGGTTTTGAATAGGTCACTTTATAATTTAAGTACATTTTATTTTATCCACATTAAATACTTTTAAATTCACTGTCTTTGCAATCCACTGCCAAAAAAGAAATTCTCAAGAGAGAATGAAACATTAAAATTGAAACCAGCCTGTAGGCAAGGTATACAGGAGGGTCACATGGAATCAATCTGAAGAAAGTTACTTCCACTGGAGCATCTGGAGTCAAACCAAGTCTTGTACTGACCCCACATGCTTTTTTATGTTATACACAGGCCTACCTAGGTTTTCATATTTGAATAAGTAAATGGATTCTATCTTTAATTAAAGTTAAAGAAGAGTAACATTCCAGATCCTGTTTCCCATTGTTCAAGAACCTTACCGTTCGTCAAAATCACCCTGATAAATCCATCTGTTCCCTCTAGTTGCTTCCAAAGAAAAATTCTAGCAACCAAGGACACCAGATTGTAAAACAGTCAGAGTTAAAAGAGTTCTGGCGCTATCAAAATGTTAAGAAATCTTGGCAAATTAGTGAAAATCCCTTAAACCATAATTACCTCAGTTGTAAAAATGAACACAATACAAATCTACATCCGAGCAGGGAAATGAGTTAGACTTAATTAAGTAAAACAACCGGTCTCAGATTTCTGGTGCGCTCTAATGTAAGGTCGGTCCCTCTCCCCCACCTCACACTTTCTCTTCCACTTCCTCCCTTTAAGTCAGGCATGTCCAACCTGCGACCCAGGATGGCTGTGACTACCGCCCAACCCAAATTCTTAAAACATAGGGTGTTTTGTTTTGGGGTTTGGTTTTTTTTGCAACCTTTTACTTTTTTTTTCTAGCTCATCAGCTATGTTAGTGTTAGTGTATGTTATGTGTAGCCCAAAACAATTTTTCTTCCAATGTGGCCCAGGGGGGCAAAAGGTTGGACACCGCTGCTTTAAAATTTCAGGGTTTGCTACCAGGTTCCACTTAGTGTTCCCTTTATCTTCGTATTCCATAGTGCCCTTCTGTTCTACCCCCACGCTCCAATTCCCTACAATTCCACCACCCTCCCTTCCAAGCTGCTACTTCAAGGTCCCAGGCGGCCCCTTCACTTTAAACTCCACATCTCCCTCAGTCCGTATTTCCTAACAGCTCCTCCCCTCCCTTCCCCACCCCTTCATCATCAGGTTCATCCTGCCCCTCCAACCGTCTCCCGCCCCCAGGTTCCTTCCTGTCCCTCTAAACAGTTTCTCCAGCTAAACGTTTTCATCTTGTTCCTCCAACCGACTTCCCCAAAGCCCAGCTCCCTCCTTTAGTCTCTATTTTCTCCAACACCCAACTGACTACTCTTTTCCACCCATTCTTTTCAACATATACTAAAATGCAAGGCACCCACATACACACACTACAGCCGCCACCCCCACCTCGATCCTCCATCTTTCCCTTTTATACTTGCTTCCTTTCTTCCTCCCCCCACCCCCACCTCCTCCGGAAGAACCTGATTCCCAGGCGAAGGTCTCTCACCTCATTCGGTCACTTCAGTGGTGCCAACCGCTTCATACAGCAAAAAAAAACAACCAATCACGTCCCCGTGGGCGCTTCCCCCGCGAGTCCGAGCACTTACTGGGGTGCGCACCCGCCCCACCGGGCACCCCACACATACACACGCACAAACCGAGGTCCTGAGGACGAGGGTTGGGGGTAAGACTGAACGTTCTCACACCGGCCTTAAACAGAGCCCACTTCGCTACAGCCCTTCGCCATTTTGGTTTCCCGCGGACTGCCGGTGCATTCTGGGAGCGCGGAGCAACTCCGGTGCCGAATGGCAGCTCTCCAGAGCCGCGAGGAGGCGGGGACTATGCGGCGAGCGCGGAAGAACACCGTGCCCTGCGTCTCCGACCGGAGTTGAACAAAGAAGGACTCTTTAACGTCACGGTGGGACTGAGTCCTTCCGCCGCCGGGGCTAACACAATAGTGAGCGCTGGGCTCCTGGCTGTCGTCAGCTGTGGTAGAGCTGATTCTCCTGCAGAGGAAAGCGTCTTTCCCCCAGTCTTAACTGTGTAGTCTTCAGAGAAATGGGACGTTACTCGCCACATCTTGCCGTGCCGATTTCCTTTCCGTGGAGAAAACCTTAAATTACGTTTCTTCTGTCTTCAGTCTGAGGCCTGCTGTTCAAATTTCCTTCAGCGGACAGGAGACTTTGGATGTCAAAATTAAATTTTGTTCGGCGATTATTGTCCAGTCGCAAATTCCTTCTAATCAGGAGCAGTTTCGGTAGAAGATTTTCAGACGTTTTTTTCCCTGAAGATGAAAGGTTTATCTGCTTTGCAGTCCTTCCTGATTGTGATGAAATCTGAGAATAATACCGTGCAAAGTGGTTTATTTTAGGAATAGAGAATTTTTTCATGTGAGGGCAGACAGACCCCAAGCCTGCCAGTAGTCTGCTGCTGACAGGGGTCCCAAGTGACAAAACAGTGCATGCTTGTCTCTGAATTATCCTTAGATACAACCCAGCCCTTCTTAGCAGCCACGTGTGGTGTCTTTGTTTATAACTTTGTCAAAATATTTTTAACATTATTATATGTTTTTGTCTCTTATCACATCAAAGGGGTAATTAATACCATGCTTTTTCCCTCTCTCCACAAGAGTGTGGACTAAACTCACTTTGCTCATATTTCAAAAGGGTTTCCTAAGCCTCTGATCTCAGGATTTGACAAATAAACATTCACTTCACCCACACCATTAAATATTTTAAATATTTTAGTTCTGCCCTTCCGTTCCTTTGCTTCTCCTGACAATAGTCCTAATCAAATTTTAAGTCTCAACCTGCCTGCTACCTTTCCAGTTTCACTTTCTCTGAATTCTGTTGTAACAGTTTTTCATACATTTGTCTCCAATGCCCTTCACACTCTTGGTTAAGGACAGTTTGAGTTTTGACTTTAAAAAAGTAGATGCATTCCAAAACTAGATAAAGTTATTACACAAACAGGTATATTTGCTCTACAGCTAAGCCCAATCGTACAGTATTTGGTCTAAGTTCTCCACCTTTCCCTTAAGTGATCATCAAACCTCAACTTCAACATTTTCAATGGTTCTGTACCTCAGAAGCAGTTGTTTAAATTTCAGAAGTACAATCTGCCTTCCTATAATTTCCATTTACCTGTATAATGTTGGCCTCTGTGACCACACAAAAATATTCTAGTCCCTTAAACCGAGTAGTGAATGCTGCCTATTTTTTAAAAAAGAGCTTGTTTTTCTATGTAAACCTATGCATGCAAAATTGCAATCATTTCACTTAAGAAAACCAGGTGCTCAGGGAATCAGGTGCCCTGAGGGAGTCACAGTAATATATGAAGAATGCCTGTTACTGTCGTCTTAGAAATTCCTAAGTAAGCAACATGCAAAAGATTCAGACTTTACGAAGAAACAAATAAGTCCCTCAAGTATAAAGCAAAATAACTCCAGTCAGAGTTACCTGTAACCTTGTTCTTTATTTCTGTGAGAGTCATTAGGGTTGTTCACAAAAAATTCTGCTTTTCCTCCCTTCCAGACACATAGTAACATTGCACTCTCTTGCAACCTTGAAGTTAGACATGGCCATGTAACTTGCTTTTTACCAATAAAATGAGAAGGGTAGGAAAATCTTTAAGAGGCAGAGGTATGTTCCCTCCCCACCACTGTGGTAATAATGGAAGCGTGTGTTAAGATAGAACATGTCACTTTGGGTCTCTAAATGATAATAAGCAGAGGTAAGAGTTGTGCAACCATCACCACAATCCAGTTTTAGAACACATTCATCACCTCCAAAATAGTCATTATGTCTTTTTTCAGTCAATCCTGTTCCCACTCCCAACCTCAGGCAATTTGCTATCTCTATAGAATTGCCTTTTCTGACCATTTCATGTAAATAGATTCAAACAATATATAGTCTTTTGGTTTGGCTTCTTTCAATCAGCGCAGTGTTTTAAGGTTCATCCATGTTCTACCATGTGTCAGTAGTTCTTTCCTCTAAATTGCTGAATAGCACTCTATTGGACGAATGTACCATATTTTGTTTATCTGCTCACCACTTGATGCATATTTCGATTGTTTCCAATCTTTGGCTATTATAAAAAATATTTTTAAAAACTTGAAGTTTAAAAGTTTTTTAATTTTGATGAAATCCAATTTATCTTTTTTAAGTGCCATGTGCTTTTGATCTTATATCTTACGAACTCTTTGCTTCGCCCCAAGTCACAGAGATTTTCTATTACAACTTTCTTCTAGATGTTTTAAAGGTTTAGCTCTTAACAGAAGTCTGTGATCATTTTGAGTTCATGTTTGCCGTACACTGTGAGGTATGGGTCTACATACTGCTCTTTTTGCGTGTGGATATTCAATTGGAGAAATAAACTTTCATTGTGGTAAGCCACTGCAATTTAGAGTGATTTGCCAGCCAGCATATTGTAGTCTACTCTAATACAATCTAGATTTGTTACTATGTAACAGAACTCAGAAATAACATTGAGTTGTCTTCCATGATCAGAAACAAAAATGAAAAGACATGAAAATTTGAGCAGAATATTCAAAATATTAGGTAATTCTCAAATTTTAAAGTCATAGGGAATGTTACAAAAACTTATATTTGTAAACTTACAAGCTTCCAATTAGTATTACTCTTTTGTGGAAAAGGGCTAGAAGGCCTTTAACATTTCCTTAAGCAGAGATAGAAATGCAAATAATCAGACAAGTCAGAGAGGTCAAAGAAAGACCGTCTGTGTCTTTATAGAGTTTGCTTTCATTGGTCTGAAAAGGGAAATAGATTTGAAACATTAAAAAAAAAAAGAATGTTTTCATGATAATCAAATCAAAAGGATTAGCTAAAATTCCTTCCCTTAAAAAACTAAAATAATAACATTTTTTATCAAAGTTTAATCATCCATATACAATGTAAACATTGCTTTTAAACCCAGTTATTTGTTGTAAAAAGTATATATAACAAATTTGGACTCTTCGTATTACACATCTTAAAAATATAGTGTGCCCATTATCAATTTATTGCCTATCATTTCCAAATTTATCTTCCCTTACTTGCTTTGTGAAAATGTACATGGACCCTTTAAAACTTTTCCTTCACCGCTGGCAGAATGCTAAGCTTTGTCAGTGGAGAGACCAAGCATTATAAAGCACTTCTCCTTCCTGGTTCCAAAGTACACTCTCAGCTGCCTTTGTGCAAGCTTCCCAAGAGCTGGGATCCTCCACCTTCCTCAGGCTTGTGAAATCATCCCCCTACACCAACCCCAGCAGAATTTGCATGTGTTGCCATCAGGTGATATTTGTGCTGCCTTGGCAGTCAAAAATTTAAGGTTAGTAAATGAAAAATGTGTGTGCAATCAAAACAAATTACTCAACTAAGAGTCTTAAGAACTAGGTTCCCACATACCCTGCTTATGACATAAGCTTTTGAAGATTAAATCACCAACATTTGGTGGGGATGGGAGCGGGGATGAGAGAGAAAATAAATAATCCAATGGTAAGAAAGATAAACCTTATCCTCTTCACACTGCTGATTTGCCCACTGAGTATTTGAAGATGTAGACAAGGGAGGTAGCAGGAAGTGAGAAGCAGAGTAAGAGAAGCAGGAACCCTGGAGGCCAGAGGACCTGTCCAGCCTCTGTCTCTACTAGCTGAGTGATCTTGGGCAAGTTTCCTAAACTCTCACAGCCTGAGCTTCTTTGTGGGTTCAATGGGGAGTATAAGAATATCAACATTAAAGTTTTATCATACAGACTAAATGAAACAACATGTGTAAGAGTGCTTTATTTTTCTCTCACAGCCATTATTACATATCTGACATCCCCTATTCAACTGCAAGCTCCTTGAAGGCAGGAGGGCATTACTCTTTTTTATACCCCTTTTGTGGAAACACAGCTGGACCACAGAGCAGCCCTCATATAAATAAATTTTTAAATGGATATTCATTTATTTAATAATGGTAAATATGTTTTATATGTGAAGAACTGTGCTATATACATTGTTCAGAACAAGATACAAACATTAATAAGTCATATACACAAAGTAGGCTGGAGGGCTTAGAGTCTGGAAACAGTGACATTAACAAGTAATTAAGACACCATACAAAGGTATAGAGGTGTGAAAGCATGTCACGTATCCTAGGAATGAGAACAAACTTAGTGGAACCGGTGCGAAAGTTAAAAACAAGCACAGAAAGATGATTGGGTTTTACTGTGAAAGATCACATATGACAAGTAGTATCGATCAAGACTTTTTTTATTGCAAAGGTCATGATTGCAACCTGAACAAGCCTTGGAGGGGCAGAAACTCTTACCTTGGTGTTTTCTGGAATCAGACGAAAAAGATCAGGATTCTCTCCTCTCTCTCTCTCTCTCCCCACCCCTCTCATTTTGTTTCTGCTCTCCGGTGATTTTGTTCTCTCCTTCTCTGCATGGCCTTCTCTAGTTAGTGGGAAACATTGCTTACAAAGGAGATAAGCAAATTGCCACACTCTTTAACCACTATCATATATAGAAATAGAAGAACCATCAGGGGCTTTAAATAAATCCATCCTTTAGAAATGTGCCTCTTTACAGTGGTGTGGAAACTAAATTTAAGAGGGGAAATACTGCAAATAAAGAGGTTACTGCAACTGTCCAGTTGGTGAAAGCCTGAATAAAGAGGAAAGAGACTCCAGAGACAGGAGATATCAACAAAACTTTGTAGTCATTAGAAGAAATAAGTGAAAGAGTGACTTCATTTAAGAATAATTTTTGAGGTTCTTGGCTTTAATGAGATGAGTGATGATAACTGTGTTTCCTTGTTTCTTCCTCTCTCTTTCTTTCTTACCTGCTTCATTTTAACAGAGATTAGAGGTGGTGTTGAAATTAATCAAGATAGAAAAAAAGTGTGGCACAATGTGAATAAGAAACTATGAAATATGTTTTGGACAAGTTGAGTTCAAGGTGCCCATGGAGCATTAAAATGAATATGTCTAAGAGGCAGCTAGAAATGCAAGTGGAGCTCAAGAAAGGGGAGGGCTGGTATTAAACAGAACACCACACAGGTACCCAAGCATTGGTACTCCAATCCAGTTTGCTCCACTGGTGCTCTTCCTGTGCTCTTTCCTAGGCCAGGCACAATTAGTGATTAGAACTGAAGACGCATATATTTAATTACATAATCTTATGTATTCAAATTTAATTTCACAAAATGTACACATTAAACTGGAGTAATTAAAGAATTGTTAATAAAGAAAAATAGGAATAAATAAATAGCGTCTATTTATGGATCTTGTTTCCCCATTGTCATCAGTTAATAATGACTGTACTTAATGGTTATCTCTATATTTTAGGAGTTTTTTTCTTTTTTGTGTTCCTCTCTATTTCTTAATTTTCCTATTTTTGTAATATTTAAAATGTTATTCAAAACTCATGCAGTGCAGCGCCATAGGTTTCTGGTCCTGTGACCCATGAGAAAATTTAGATGCTGTCAGCGAGGGGCATTTGAAAGCTTCCAGGCTCTCAAAACTTGGGTTCTTTGGGGAGCTCTCCAGGGTACTGGACGGCCTTCCTGAAATTCTGATCAGTAAACCAGATTTTTGTGTCTCTCTTCTGACCTATTTGCCCTGGGTCAGCCCTTAGTCCTGCCCTTCTCATCAGCTGGCTGTCTCAACTATGTCTTAACTGGCAACTTAGTTCTCTGGATGAGTTCCCAACAGGTTTTAACGGTTAATTTATGCTGATGCCTTCAAAATCTGTAGAGCCAGTAATTTTCTTCCCACCCAAATTCATCTGTTCCATTTCTATTATTTTAGCCTTCATTAATTTATTTAATAAATACTCTTGAGTGCAAACAGAAATGTAAAATGCAAATCCATAATACTTCCAAAACATAACACAGGAGAAAATCTGTGTAAGAGTTGGGTTTGGCATTTTTTCTTCCCCAAGGGAGAATGTGAACGCAGTCCCCCACTACTACAAATTATGCAGTCAAGTTTCCCACATTTAAGGGAAATCGCATGGATCAGCACATCCAGAGTGCAATGGATAAGCCTTGCCCTGGGAAAACCACCTTTGTGATCATGGTATCTCCCCTGCCAGGTAAGTATGGCAGTTTTTTTAAGATACAACACCAAAACCATTCTTCATGAGTTAGAAAATTGATAAGTTGAATTTTATAAAAATTAACTTTGCTCTATAAAAGACACCATTGAAAGAATGAAAAGACAGTCAAGGAAAATATTTGCAAAACACATATACAGTAAAGGGCTTAGATTTAAAATACACAATGAACTCTTAAAGCTCAACAATAAGAAAACAAACAACTTGATTAAAAATAGGCAAAAGGCCTGAACAGACACCTCCCCAAAGAATATATATAGATGACAAATGAAGCATGTGAAAAGATGCTCAACATTCTATGTCATTAGGGAATTGAAAATTAAAACAATGAGATACTACTATAAACTTATTATAATAGAATGGCTAAAATCCAAAATACTGACAATACCAAGTGCTGGTGAAGATGGAGAGCAATAGGGACTCTCATCATTGCTGGAGAATGGTATGGACACTTGGGAAGACAGTTTGGCAGTTTCTTACAAAGCTAGGTATAGTCTTAATACATGATCCAGCAATTACACTCTTAGATATTTACTCAAATAAATATGTCCACACAAAAACTTGCACATAAATGTTTATATGTGTGTGTGTGTTTATATACATATATGTTATATATGTTTGTAGCAAATCTAGAAGGAACAAAAATGTCCTTCAATAAGTGAATAGACAAATTCTGGTATGTACATACAATGGAATATTTAATGATTAAAAATGAGCTATGAAGCCATGAAAAGACATGGAGAAAACTTAAATGCATACTGCTAAGTGAAAGAAGCTAGTCTAAAATGGCTACATACTGCATGAGTTCAACAATATGATATTATGGAAAAGGAAAAACTATATAGACAAGAGAAGATCAGTAGTTGCTAGGGGCTAGGGAGAAAAGAGGGAAAAATAAATAGGATGAGCACAGGGCAACTCTTCTGTATAATATTATAATGGTGCATTATGATATAATGCATTTGTTAAAACCCATGGAACCCAAAGAATGAACCTTAATGTAAACTCTGGTTTCATTTCATTTAATGTTTAATATTGGTTAATTAATTACAACAAATGTACCACACTAACAAATGTACCACACTAAAGCAGCATAATAAGAGAAACTGGGGGGTGGAGAGAGACAGGAATCATATGGTAACTCTCAGTATTATCTGCTCAATTTTTCTGTAAAACTAAAAGTTCTAAAAATTAAAATTTGTTAATAAAAATATTATTGAGTGTCTATTATATATCAGCCATTGCACTAGCAACTGGGATTATCATCCTTGTTGGCATTTATAGTGCAGTGTGTAAGATGTTTATACTAATGAAGTAGTAACACAAATAAGTGCATAATTACACAGTGTTGTGAATGGAAGTTTCATAGGGCTATGAGAACTGGTACTTAGTCTGCAGGGTTAGGGAAGTCTTCCCTAAGGATGAGATATTAGAACTCTGATCTCAAAGATGAATACGAGTTAACTCAGTGTGTGGTGTTGTTTGTTTGTTTGCATTTTCACATTACAGGGATTCACCTTTTTTTAATTTTTTTACTGAAAAGGTCAGCCAGGGAGTTCCCTGGTGGTGTAGTGGCTTAAGGTTTTGGCTCTGGCGCTGTCAATGCTGTGGCCTCGGTTCAATTCCCAGCCAGGGAACTACCCACATACCAAAAAAACAAAAAACAACAAAAAAACAAAAAAACAAAAACCCGAAAACAAAATAAAGAAACATCATTAAAAAAAAAAAAAAGGTCAGCCAAAGAAGAATCACAAGGCACAACCAAGAATGAGGCTACAGACCTCTTTCTACCCTTGCTGCAGGCTGTTGCAACGAACATATTAAGGACACCAGGGCCCCATCACCAAACAGGACTCAAAATATCAATATCTCCACCAGCTGCCCGATAGAGCAGGTGCCACCTGGGCTCATGGCAGCCAGAATGCAAATAGCCACAGGCTCCACCAGCTTAGCTCCTCTCCTCCCCCCATGTAAAATTCTCAACAACCAAGTTAAAGGTTATTCTCCCTTTTAAGGCAGCCAGGCCTAGGGTTGGAAGACCAGTGGTATTAACTGAGGCCCAGGGAATCCCCATTTTTGAAGGGATCACTTTATTCTCACTTAGGGAACATTGGAAGTCCTGAAGCCACAAGGGCCTGCATTTCCCAGTCTCAGGGCAGAAAGTCAGACTTCCATCTCATTGTCCCAGCACCACTCCCCACTGGTCCCATTATGCCTTTTAAGGAGGAGCTAACAGTGAGTGGATGGCAGAGAAGTATATTTAGTGACCTCACTCAACACTCCCGAACCATCATAGTCGAGCCTCTGGATCTTGACCAGCTGCCAGCTCCCTGCCCCCACTGGTTCCTCTGTTAGTTAGGGTCATGGTAAGAGTATTAGAAGGGAGAGCATTACTGATACAGGGTAAGTAAAGCCCTGTTGTGAGGTGCAATGTACATACAACTGAAGGAAGGTCTGTGTGGCTGGAGTACAGAAAGCAAAGGGGAGAGTACACAAGCTGAAACTAAAGAGGATGGTGGGGACTGTACTATAGAGAACCCTATGTGCCACAAAAAGTTCACATTCTTAACCTAAAAATCAGTAATAAGACCTTGAAGGATTTTCAGCTGGGTGTTATCATGATTGCATTTGAAAAAGACATTTCTGGTTACTTGGTAGAGAAAAGATTGCAGGGTTTCTTAACCTCAGCACTACTGACATTTGGGATGAATCATTCTTTGTTGTGGGAGGCTGTTCTGTACAGAATCCCTGACATCTCCACATTAGATGTAGTACACACCCTCTGAATTGAAATAACTAAAGTCTCCAGACATTGACAAATGTCCTGAGCAGGAAAATCACATCTAGTTTAGAATCACTCAATTAGAGAAAGTGCAAGAGAGAATCATGTGGACCATGTGGACCAGGTATAGAGGTTGTGGTAGTTTAGACACAAGGAGGTGGAAAAGGAAGAAAGTGCATTAGTTAGGGTTAGAGTTAAAGTTAGGGATTAGGAAGATGATTATGAAGTAAAGTGAAGGATACATGAGGTCTGACAATTAAGTTTGTGAAGGCTTCCCTGAGAAAGTGCTACATACCTAATTGCTAACTATCACTATGGTCACCTTTGAAGTACCCACCTTGGGAAGCTATGCACCAATGCCAGCACCTAGTCCACCCTTCTAAGCAATTTTGGAACTCTTTATCTGGAATGGCCATCAGAGCTGTCATTGTATGACACTTGATATCCTGAATGCCATCAAAATGTCTTCCTTTCAATATTTTCTTTATCTTAAAGTAAAGATGAAAGTCATTGGGGGCCAGATCAGGTGAGTAGGGAGGGTGTTCCATTGCAGGTATTTGTGTACTGGCTAAAATTTCTCACAGACAGCACCTTGTGAGCTAGTGCATTGTTACAATACAAGAGCCATGAGTTGGTGAAAAGTTCAGGTTATTTTTATTTAACTTTTTTCAGAGCCTTTTTAGCACTTCCAAATAGTAAACCTGGGGAGTTCCCTGGTGGCGTAGTGGCTTGAGGCTTTGGCGCTGGTACTGTCAGCGCTGCGGCCTGGGTTCGATTCCCGGCCAGGGAACTACCCATATACTACAAAAAACAAACAAAAAAACCCCCAAATGAACAAAAATTAAAAAAATAAAAAAACAAATAGTAAACCTGGTTGACTGTTTGTCCAGTTGGTACAAATTCACAATGAACAACCCCTCTGATATCCAAAAAGGTTAGCAACATTTTTTTTGACTGTTGATTTGGACTGATGGAACATTTTTGGTCACAGAGAACTGGCTGACTTGCATTGTGCACTTTGATGCTTTGTTTCAGGGTCATATTGGTACACCCATATTTCATCACCAGTGATAACATGACCCAAAACATCGTCTTGCATCTCCAAAAGATCTTTGCTTTTGTTCATTGGTAAGTTCCTTCAGGATCATTTTGCACACACCTTTCTCATGCCAGGATTATCACTTAAGATTGTCCTAACTGTCTGCTATGCTTCTCACAGTCAACCAATGATTTTGACACAAAGTTTGATGAATATTTGCGATGTTTTTATCAGTTCTGCTCATTACTGGTTGCCCTGACCTCTCTTCATCAGTGACACTTTCTCTCCCTTCAGAAAAATGGTTAATCCATTTTCTTCATGGAATTATACCCATAAACTTGGACTAATATGCCCCTGATTTCACTTCCACTCTTGCCAAGTTTGATAAGAAATTTAATGTTTGTTTGTTGCTCTAATTCAAGCTCTCACATTTTCATAATGGCACACAAAAACACACAGCAATCATAATGAATGCCTCTCAGCAAGGCACCACCATACATTGACATGAACACAGCTGTGAGACACAGATACACAAAGTTATGAAACCTTACCGAGTTGTTTGTACAATGCTGCCAACATAAGTGCATGGTTGCAAATTTGTGAACTTAATAGTCATGCCTCTTACATTGCTGGATAAGGGAGGAGAAAGTAGGATAAATTAAGGAGAATATATGATTCTAGCCTAGCATATGGGTGGGTGGTAGTAGCATGAGTTTAGAATTTGATAGATCCTAGATTTTGAGCCAATGTAAAAATGTAGTAAGATTTTTGGAGGTGTTGGGATATGTGATTGTAATTTTGCATATAGAAGAAACGTGAATCATTAGAGGCCAAAGGGTAGACTGTGGTAGTCAATTACACTGTTTCTAAGAGAGTTTTAGGCTGAAATAAAGGGTGACGTTTAAAGTCCTCGATGAACCATGCCTCATGGTATTCATGCCCCGGTGTTGTCTCTCTACTTGAATCTAGGCTGGCTTTGTGAGCTTTAACTAACATAGTATGGCAAAAACAACATTCTGGGGCTTCTGGCAGCTCCCATATCTGTGCTCTGGGGGAAGCCAGTGTCCATTTAAGAAGGCTAAGTAGCCTGAGACCACCACGCTGTGAGAAGCCCAACCTTGCTAGTTGGAGAGACCATGGCAAGTTGAGGGCCTTGCCAACAGTCCACCTGAGAAGTTGCCAATCAGTGCAAACTGGCCAACCATGTTAGTGAAGCCCCTTGGAAGTACACCCTCAGTGCCAGTCAAGCCACCCCAGCCGATACCACGTGAAGAGTTGATGAGCTGTCCCCATTCAGCCCTGACTAAATTGTAGAATTATGAGTAAATAAGTTGTTGTTTTAGGCCAGTAAGTTTTGTGCTGTTTTGTTACACAGCATAGATCATTGAAACAGTCAGCTGCTCTAAGGTTCTGTGTCATTTACTGTAAATTAGAAATAATAATATTCCTACCTCACATCTGTTGTGAGAATAAGTTATATAATACTTGGCATTAGAAGGACTTGGATATTGCTATTATTCTAGTAGGCATCCAAAATGTGCTTGATGGTTGATAATTCTGTTGGACAGTATTGATTAATAGTAACAGAGCAATTATCACCTTCTCTGACTGCCCTATATTGAACAGAACATCTCAGTCATTCTGCTTTTTATTTTCTTAGAACTTACTACCACTTGAAAATATATTTTTTATTACCTGTCACCCACACTAGAATATAAACTCTATGAGAATCAAGACTTTTTATTCAGTTTGATATTCCTAGTGCCTAGAAAAATGCTCTGTCACATAGATGGTCAATAAATATATGTTGAATGACTAAATCAATGAATGTTGTTGCTCATATATATCCATTTTTCACTAAAAATATATGGGACATTTTCTGTATTTACTTAAGGCTTAAACCTTTTCAGTTATTACTGCTCAGCAGAGCATGTTTGATTGTTTGATTAGACAGTAAAACCACTTTGCTCTACTATAAGGAAATCTTAGGGAACAAACAATATAAAAGCAGGCAGGCTGCAAATGCAAAGCCACTTAAATTTGACCAGTTTAGACTAATTTAATTCATTAAGCTTTACAAGCTGATTCTTTAGTTTTTATTCCTCCAGCTGATTCATACCCATGTCCCAGATCTTTAAGATATTCAATTGGCTTTAAACTTCACCATTTAGTTCAGTCTAAAACTGTCTTAGACACAGCCACCCAACCTTGAAATCAGTAGTTTCTTCAGCTGAGGTTTGGCCAAGACACTATCAATAACACATTTTCCTGCACATATATTAATTTCATTCTATTTTTTTTTTTTGGTTGGTTCCCTGACCGGGAGGCAAGGCCAGGCCGCAGTGATAAGAGCGCTGAAACCAGGCTAGTAGACCACCAGGGACCCCCGCCAATTTCATTCTTAAAATGCTTTTCTTCTATTCTGCTTTCAAAACAAAGTTTACCTCTAATAAATTTGATCAGCTTAACCTGAAATCTGATCCATTTCTTTTCCCTGGTTTAATGTGCTGATGTACATATCTGGAACCTTCGGGACAAACTTGTCAGCCACCTGCCTATGCAAACATTGGGGAGTAGGCATTTTCACCCCTTGAGCCTAAAAGACCTAACTTTGACCTAGGTAACTGGTGTAGGTCCGCATGTACTGGAGAGTGTAATGATGTGTGTATAACTACCACAGATCTCTGCAGATTGTATTCAGGATATTGAATGGAATATGGAAACTTGCTAAGAGCTACAAGTTTCTCACCAATATACACAACCAGGGATTCTGATAAGGAACCTGTCTCTTTATCTTAAGTGTTCAGAGGATATCACTGGATTGCTCAGGTGTCTAGTAGGGGCAGATGTATGAGAGGTACTCCAGGCCGAAAAAATAGATCACGGTAACTATTGGGATCAAAAGAGCCATACCAAGGACTCTGGCTCAATGGGTTTATAATCTTAGCAGTCAGAAAATGCATGGTGTTTGTGTTATCACTCTTTTCCTGTGCCCAATGCAGAGCTGATCTTAGGAAGGAGTGCCCAACACTCTGGGGTTTTCTGCTACCACTAGGCTAGCTCTGATCTCCACTTCAAGTGTTGTTACTGGATTAATGTCCTATTTAAAGGCCCATGTATTTCCCATTAGGAGCTTGTTCATATTAATTGAGTTAATATTCATTAAATTAAACTATTTTAGAAATCTCACTGTAGATGTATCGTCTTTGTATGCTGTCTTGTCTGCAGATAGGCTTGGTTAAAATATTTTACTGTACTTAAAAAACAAGATGGAAAGAGAACTCAAAAAAAAATAAAATATATATTAAAAAAACAAGGGCTACTATGGAAAACAGTATAGAGGTTCCTCATAAAACTAAGAATATAGTTACCATATGATCCAGCAATCCCTTTTCTGGGTGTCTACCCAAAAAGTCTGAAAACTTTTTTTCTGCAAAGATATATGTACCCCGATATTCACTGCAGTATTATTCAGGGTGGCCAAGACATGGACACATCCACAGTGCCTGTGACAGATGACTGGATAAAGAAGCTGTGGTACATGTACACAATGGAGTATTACTCAGCTATAAGAAAAGATGAAGTATTGCCATTTGAGACAACGTGGATGGATCTTGAGATTATCAAGCTAAGCAAAATAAGTCAGACAGTAAAAGTCAAGAACCACAGGACTTCACTCATATGTGGGGTATAAAACTGAAGGCAAGAAAGACCCAAGACAAAGAAACAAAAGCTCATGAACATAAACAATATTTTAGTGGGTACCAGAGGATTAAGGGAGAGGAAGGTGTGGAGGAGGGAGGGGGATTCAAATACACAGTGACGGAAGGAGAACTGAGTCTGGGTGCTGAGCGCACAATGCAACACAGTGATGTGTTATAAAATTGTATACTTGAAACCTATATAATTTTACTAACCAATGTCAGCCCAACAAATTTAATAATTAAAAAAACAAGGGATAGGGACAATGATAGGTTTTGTCACTTTCATTTTCTGCAAGGTTTTGAAGTTGACACAGGGCCTTTGGTCCTAGGGTTCAACACAGATCACACATTTTCCCCAATGAAACTCAAGACAACTGAAGTGAGAAATGAGGGCAATACAACCTTCATAACCAGCCTTCCTCTAAGAGACAGGAGGATGATCTAGGACCAGAGTTGGGGTCGGATGGGAGTTGAGGAAAACCAATTCAAAAATAAGGAACCGATTTTCCAAGTCCAAGAGGACAAGTTGAACCTGGCATAGGTCTGTGTTTACAGCCCAGGTTAGAGTAAAATGGCAGGTATGTCTAGACAGGATTGGAAGCTATATTTTTAACCTATATTTTTTAGTCTAAAAAACTTTAAGTCCCATTTTTCCTTGAACAAGTCAGTCAATCTTATCTAGGCTTTTTTTTATTCCATTACTTATTTCTAGAGATGAAGTACACAGAACAGGGCAGAATATTTTAGATGTGGATATATCATCATTTGTTCAAGGGTAGGACAGTGTTTTCAATTTAGTTTTTCATTTAATTTTTGGTGATGCCTAATCTTTTATTAGTTTGTTGGCTCTAACAGTTTGAGGATTACTATCTTAGGAGCAAAAAAAAAAATGACTTACCATTATTCTCTACATATATTTTAAATAAATGTCAGCTTGCATTTGTTCAATCTGAAACTCATCTGACGTTTTCACCTAACCTCACTATCTTGACAGCTTCCTTTAATTTATCCTCATGAGTTTGATTTTACATCACATAGAAGAGATGTGTCATCCACATGTCATTTTACCTCTTTAAGTCTCATTTTCTTCATCCGTAAAAATAGAATAATAACATATTACTCATAGGATTGTTGGAAACATTAAGTAGGAAATCCAGGTAAAATGCTTAATATGATGTCTGGTATATAGTGCTGTCTGAGGAACGTAAATTCCTCTTCCCTCTCTTATTGGGTTCCTTGACAATTGAATGTTTCCACTGTTTCATTTTTTGTTGTTATTAGAACAAGTCACATCTCCTTGATGAGCTACAGACATATTCAAGCATTATTAGAGCCAACCACATGTGTATGAGCATTCAGACTTAGATAACTACAGAAATATTGACTTAATACTAGTTTCTGATCATATTAGAGTGAGGTCAGTGTATATTACAACTAAGGTTAGGTTTTAATATAACAATTTATCAAACTATTTGCTCTCTCTACATTTAGACAGAGTTTGATTAAACTATCAACACAAAACTTCAATTATAATGATATTTAGAAATACCTGAAAAATAACATTATGTCTAAAAACATTATGTCTTATATAATCCACATGCTTTTCCTTTCTTCTTTTTTTGTCTTAATATGTGTTATAATTAATGGAGAAGCTATTTATCAAACTTTTTAAAATGAGTTTTCAAACAATCTTGGAAACTCATTTAAACAAATTCCTGTGGGTGGAATTTAATATGTTGGTACCTATTATACCTTGGAGGCTATTAAAATTTCTGAAAATGTTATAAAGATTTCCCATATCCTATGCTCATATATTTTAGGTTGCATCTATAATCCCAAGAAGTTTTGCTTTTAAATTGTTTAGTTTTGTTTTTGAGTCTTCAGTCCTTGAAAAAACGTTAAATAAGTTACACTATACCGTAATTAAAAAGAAACAGAATAGAAATAGAAAGGGAGGCCATAAATATCAATCAACAACCATAGTTGATAAATTTTGGGACCTCTAAGTCCATGTAACTTAAATTGAATTTTTTAGTCTCAGTTGCTTTCTTGGAGAATTTTTTGTCCCATGAATGATGATAATTTTCTACACAGATCTCATTCTTACTTTCCCAAGCTTTCTCTTTGACTATATAGTGAACTCAGTGTGGGCGATGAGTGTGAGGGCTGCCCGGAAAGTATCCAGCCATGTAATATGCAAAAGAGAGGTATTTATGGCTGGATTTTCTTTCCAGATAGACCTTGTATATTAAATTTCACAATAATGTGAAAATTATTGGGCTGAATTTTGTTTCAGAGGACCAACTGTTGCAGTATCTACTTCTGTTTGATACAACTATAGTGTTTAATGTCAAAATGATACATTGGAACCAATAATTCTTAGGGTAAAAATTATCCATGTACAGATGGTGGCAACAGTGATCAGTGAAACTCTAGATGTACAAATACCATAAGTTCATATTCAGAGTTGTGAATAAAATGAGTCCCATAGTACTAACCTACTTCCAACAAGCCATGAAAATAGTAAGAATGAAACATAATCTGTTCTATATTTTTTCACAATTTCAATTGCCATAACTTGAGAAATGGTTTCTTAAGGGTAGAAACCCTTAGCTGTTTTTAGATAAAAATAAAATAAAATAAAATAAAATAAAAAGCCTATCAGCTTACAGCTGGAGACTTCTATCCATTCTGAATATTTGGAACTGTTAGGGACAATAGTTCCACAGTTTAAGTTAATAGATTCTGTATTTTGGGAATACAGTGCTATTAAGCCATGACATGACTTTTGCTTTGGCCTTAAATTTTTCTTCCTTCCTTCCTTCCTTCCTTCATTCATTCATCAAACACTGAGTGTATCACGTACCAGTCATAACACATGAGGCTTGTTTACTACTTAGGCTAGCTATTGTTTGTTTGCTGGATTGTGAGCAGTTGTGTTTAATTGTCTGGCCTTATCAGCTTGATTATAAACCTCTTATTATGGGTAAGAAGTTTTAGGCAGGCTTTAGCTTTCAGCTTGCATTTGACTTACATTCAACAGATCTCTAAATCTTTTTTATTCTACCTTAAAATGCCTCGTGGTCTTTTTCTTCCCTTGCATTCCCATTGCTAGTGCCCTGACACAACTCGCATCATTTCTTCCTCTGTCTTCTAACTAATCTCTGAGGCTTCTTCTCCCTTCATTCTTCTTCCCTGCAGCCCTGATTTGTCTGTCTAAAATATCATTCATTCCTTTTCTTAAAAACCCTTGATTCCTCAAGACAAAGGCAACATTCCTGAGCCGTTAGCCTAAGGTTGTTCAGAACCCTCCTCTCTTGCGCCTCCCTAACATACACCCCACTCTCCAGCCCACTAGTCAGTCCCGTCACATTTCCCCAAAGAGAACATGTTCTTCCATAGCCCCGGGTCTTCCGCCATGCCCGAATGAAATTCCTTTCCTTGGTCACATGGTGAGCTCCTCCTCAACCTTCAAAGACAATGATATTGTAGATATTAGTCCCATTACTGTCAGAATTGAAAGCTCCTTCTGTGCTTTACTTTGCTCCTATTTCCATGTTTCCACTGTTCACACTGTGATTTATTTAGGTGTTGACAGCTTCTTCTGTCTTCTTTGTATATGTCCTGTGGTAGAGCAACAATTAGAAGAACAACATTTTTAATTCTCTTTTTTTAAACAGCATTTATTTCTTGCCTGTGCTTTTGCATTAGAATTAGTCCACATATATCCATAAAAGAATTTTTAAAAATCTCAATGTGAATTGTGTGTTTCTTTCTCCCAAGATTTTTTCCTTTCCCATTTTTGCAATGGCAGGGAACCCAGGAATCTGCCCTGGAAACCATCTTTCCTCAATTTCCACCCATTCTATTTAATTCTGAAGTATTAAAGGAGCTTTTAAGCTCGTCTTTACTCTTAAGTCATAGACCTAATTTTTAATTCAGTCTGATGTCCTAGTCTTCTTTTCCACTCAACTGTGATTTATTTTAGTAGCAAACATTAGTCACAACAGGAAGACAAAATTGAATAAAGTCACTATAATGGCTTTTATCACACATTAAATCCTTTCTCCCCTATCTTCACTGGACAGAGCACCTGGCAGCTTCAGAGGCTGGGTTTCCCTGGTCCTTATCAGCATGTCTGCTGTTTCCTGCTTGTTTTAAAGAAAAGGCAATCTGTGACTCAGCCCTCAGAGAGTCAGTAGGTTCATGAAATTGCCAATGCTGATCCCAGAAGTTAGAGCACACTCTGCTATGGAAAACTCCTTGTCCAGTCTAACTTTATGTATTTAAGTGTTTTACTGCTAAGTACATTTTTTAATATCATAATTTCATTGAAATTAATGATCCAAGTATGACATATATCAATATTTGAGTTATACATGTGTACCACACTGTAGACCACGTAAGGGCAGAGACTACAGTACCTTGGGCAGAGTAGACACCTAAAAAATATTTCTTGAATTAAGTGAATTGAAACCAGAGCTAGTTATATAATTTGGAGAGTCCCAGTAGGGGAAAAATGAAACTACAGATCTGCTCAAAAAGCAGGAAAAACGTGCCATAATAAATAGTAAAAGATAATGTTGCTGGCAACATTATTCAAAATAGCCAAAAATGGGAACAGTTCAAATGTCTACCAGCTAATAAATAGATAAACAAAAGTAGTATATCCACGCAATGGAATATTATTCAGCCGTGAAAAGTAATGAGGTACTGCTATATGCTACAATATGAATCAACCGCGAAAGCAATATGCTAAGTGAAAGAAACCCATCACGAAAAGATCACATATTATATTATTCCATTCATATGAAATATCCATAGCAGAGAAATCTATAGAGATGGAAAGCCGGTTAGTGGTTGCCTAGGATTGGGCAAGGGACAGAGACCTGCAGGGGTAAGAGGTGACATTTTCTTTTTGAGGTGATGAAAATGTTCTAAAATTGACTGTGGTAATGGTTGCACCTATCTGTGAAAATACTAAAAACTATGGACTGTACATTTCTAAGGGATGAATTGTATGATATGTAAACCGTATCTTAATAAAGCTGTTTTTTTTTTAAAGACACTAAAATATAAAGGTTTTTTTCTTTCTTCTGAGGTCTCCTTCTGGACTTGCAATGGTGTTTTTATTGGATAGTTGATGTTATTTTTAAGAAAAGAAAAATTTTGAATTATTAGCATGAATTTTAATGTTCATCTTGGTATTGGGCCAGGTCAGTTTTACATGCAAGTATAAGAGCATTTAACTCATGCAGAATTCCAAAACTGCACAATTCATATATTGTAGCTCATACATGCCCATGAATTTCATTCTTGTTAGTAGAAAAGCTGTCCAAAACTAACTCAACTGTTTTTATTTTACTTCTTAAGATGCATACATTCTACCAGGACTATCTCCAGCTTCCTGAGGAGTAAGGAAGAACTGAAAGGAAAAGAACTAAGAGATGCTATCCTTCCCTTTCCTTCTATGTCATCATTTTCAGTGTAAGTGGTTGGCTAACGCAGGGAAGTGATGTAAGTAAGAAAGGATATGATAGCGTTCTTAGCCATTTGTATTTCCTAAGATGTCATTGCTTGTTTTCTGCTTTCAAAGCAAGTACTGGTTTGAATGGAAAACGTGGCCTGTCAGGGCTGTCAGGAACCCACTTTATTTTGGACATAATATTCCTTTTCTTGTACTTGCTTTGAATCATACCAAACTATTAATATCAGGCATTGTGGATCTGCACTGGAATTCTGTGTTTCTGGGGAAAATCTAGAGAGCTATATGCACATTTTGCAGCAAAAAAGAAAAAAGGACACTCATATCATCTCTGCTCATGTGCAGCCTGCACTCTCCCAACAGACTTTACTTCCAAAATACACATTCAAAGATAAAATTTTTAAGAATTTCATGATGCAGACAGCAGAGCAATAAACCACAAATGTAGGGCATTTTTGAGAGTGGGCCTGTGCAACTAACTGTACAGGTTGTATGCCCATGAAGCCAACACAGATTGAAATATTCAATTTCTAAGTGATTTTAGATAACATGTTTGGATAAGCAATACAGCTGAGGACATGAAATTGCAAGTTCTAATACTTTTTCCAACTGAGTGATTTTGAACAAATCATGTTTTATTCTTCAGGTTTTCAGACTTCAGTTGGATGTTTTCATCTTCCCTTTCTACTGTTCTGACCTAAAAAAGCAAAAGAGTGAATTACAGTTTGCTCAACGATTCCAAATTCAGTTTAAAGAAAAGTTCAGTGAAAATACATTCCATAATCATTTAGACATCTAGGCATGAGTTCAGTGAAAATAAATTCCATAATCATTTAGATATCTAGGCATGAGGAACAGATTGTTCTGTTCAAAACGTTTTCACCCCCTGGAGGGGCTGTGGTTGACTGAGAGAACAGGGGAGGCGTTGAGCAGTTGGGTCCTCCGGGGAGCGTGGTTGTGGTTCGTTGGGGCACACATCTAGGGCTTGCATCTGGTCTGGATGTGCATCAAAGAAGCCAGGAAGGTCTGAGGAAAAGGTCATCCGCCTCTCAACACTCTTTCCAAATAAATAAGTAGAAAGGTAGTTGGTACATTATAATTGCAGATGTTTAATGATAAAGTTTAAATAGCTTTTTATCCACAGCTAATTTAACCCTTTCACTGCATCACCTGACTTCAAGTCTTTTTCAAAATGTGTCAAAAAGCCACAAAACATACAAAGTTGATATTCTGACTATTTTATGCATTTAAATAATAACATTTTGAGCTGCTTTGTATCTAAATGACCTTGTTTTTACTTTTAATTTTTTATATGGTAATAAATTTACCATTATATTGAATTTTAGCAAAAATAATACTCAGAATATACTAAGTGGCATCAATTAGGTTTAAGTATAGATAAAGTAGAATCTAATGGCATTGATGACATAAAAAAATTTATTACAAAATGTTACACAATATGGCATACAAAACATTTTTGTATGTGCAAGCCACAGGAAAACATATTTAAACATCTTGTAAATGGAGAACAATGTTTTTGAGCTCAGGGGTAAACTCGAATGCCACATTCAGTGGATGGAAATATTCATTTGGATATATCCAAACATCACAGCAAAAGGGTTAATGGCCTTAATAAAGGTCAATTATACAGACTGCCTAAGAGAAATAATAAAATAATAAATTATTTGATTTTTAGCAAAAAATACTTACTATTTAACCAGAATAATATTTCTATCAGCATTCATGTCGCTAAAGCATAGAACACTTATATAATTTTATTAACTATTATAGTGATAGGAAATTAAAAACATTTACTGACTGTAGAATGAGATGAAAGAACCTAGTTTTGAAGAAGAGCAGTTTAAGCTTGGATGATTGGCTGCTAGATGCTATTGAATGCAGGAAATTCTACTATCCACTATTCTGTTAGCAAGAAAAACTATTAACTGACATTTTCCTTTTTAACCCAGTACTATATAATGATTATGAGGTTTAATGTATGACCCTGCAACTCATGTAGTAATTCAAAATTTTTAAATGATGATATTGCATTCAATTTTATTTTAATAACATAATATTTCAGTGCTTTGAACATTTAATTTCCAAAACATTGTATTTATAGTGTACATGTGGTATTTTTTATCTATATATTCTATTCTATGACCAAATATACTCAAGTAAAGATTTCTATTTATTTAATTTTTAGATTAAGATTTCTAAATGTGGAGTTCCCTGATAGTGTAGTGGCTTAAGGCTTCGGCGCTGGTGCTGTCAGCACTGCGGCCTGGGTTCGATTCCCAGTCAGGGAACTACCCACATACCAAAAAGCAAAAATAAAATAAAATAAAATAAAAATGCTCATTAAAAAAAAAAAGATTTCTAAATGTCTCTCTATAATACATCATCAAAAATATATTTGCACTTTTTAAAAAACTTGTCATTGTGAATAAATGTAATAAATGTATTATTTATTTTTCCAGACTACTGCCCTTCTAAGATTATAAAATTCACTTTTGTTGCTCTTTTGTGTCACAAGCCCTGCTATCAAAACAATGTACTCTTTTAAAAACTGCATGATGCAAATGTAAATTTTATCCCTGTGCAGATGGATGACACACTACCATTTGGTAAAAGAAGGTGGAGGCAGGGGAAATACAATCCCAGACCAATTTGCACAACACTGTTCGAGTATAGAACAATCTGAGAGACCACCTGAGACCTTCTACATTAAAGAATACTCAGTGTGTGAAAAGATGCACCAACCTAACCTGATAGAACTGGCGATGCATCTAGCTTTCTTTCTTTTTTGGGGGGTGGGGGGAGGTTAGTTCCCTGGCTAGGAATTGAAGATTAGCTTTATCTCTTAAAGAAAACCATTTAACTATATAACTAATGCCAGAAAGAAATTTTAAAAAATGTCTCTCTCAATTAAATTTCCTGGAAATAATATTGTAGAAATCAAAGTTTTTCCTACACTATTCTTCATCCCCTTTGTTTGACCTATATGAATTTCAAAGGTATGGGGTTCTGTATCCAGGGAAAAACTTTATCATGGTTGACGTTAATCCAAGCATTATCTAAAAATTCTTTTATCTAAACAAAGTAAGTCTCTGTTGCTAACCTAAGAACCAATGCAATAATCATTGCCAGCATTGATCATCTATGAACTGGGAAGCTGCATTGGAAACAACAAAGCCAGAGAGAGACAATTTTTCTTCTTTATTTTTTCATCAACCAGACTGACAGATCAAGGACACACTATGGTTGCAGTGTTTCCTGATTGGAGCAGAGCAGTTGACAAGAATTTCCCATTGTTTCCTTACAGCTAAGATAGGTAGGCTGATGCATTACAAGTGTCTTCATAGCTTATGGGATATTGTACCCAAAGGGCATTCCCTACCAGTCTGGAGGAAGTTTTCTAGTAAAATGTCCTGGGAACATTTTTGGACTTGTTCAATTCAAAATTTATATGTGACTTACATCATGGTTTCCAAGGTTTTTTTTTTTTAAAGCATAACTTCACTCAAAATCTTCACAGAAGACAAATGTATAAAATAGATAAAAATAGAAAGGCTTTGGAGAAGGTTGGGGATAGACAGACACTTCTACATACCTGTAGTTCTTCCAGAGCTCAGAGCCCTACTGGCCCAGGTCGATAATACTAACTTTCACTGTGACTCACGACACGCCTGGCATTGTGCTAAGAACGCTATAATCTATAATATAATATCACCGCTCCCTTCTATGAGAAAGAATCCCTTATTAGTTCTATTTTATAGCTAAAGAAACTAAAAGAGCTGTTAATTAATGATCAGACATTGGTAAATAGTGGAGCTGGACCTTTCGTCAAGTTTCCTAACTCGAAAGCCCGGGATCTAACTGCGTTACTTGGCCTTCTGTGAGAGTATGCCTGTTACAGGTGTCAAATGTTGGGCAGTGCAGGGAGGTAAGAGGAATAATAGTGGCGCTGGGCTCACTCAAAGCAGCCCAAACCTCAGAACACACCATCTAGCCAAAGCACACTGGCTCGATCTATATCTGCTTTCCCATCTCTTATCTCCACTTCTTTTCTTTCTGCCTCTCTTCCTTTCCCAACTATTCATCTGTGTCTTCTCTTTGTCTGCACCACCCCTTGAGCAAATTTGTCACCTTGTGGTTAAACTCGGGCTTCACCCTATGATGTTCCCATTGCCTCTCTGATTGACTCTGACACTTACTTCTGCTTTCTAGGAGCCCACATGTCTTTTTTCAGTTTTGTGATGCCCCAGGTGTGGCCACCAGAGTGGCAGATGTGGGGCAACTGTTGGTACTGTGAACATGAAGAGTGAACATCACATATATTCTGTTCTTTTTACTTAGAACAAAAACACAAGACCCTTACCTTTTGAAGTGAAATTAAGTGCTCTAGTTCCCACACTTATATGTTAACTTCTTTCTTCCTAGTAATTCACTAATTTGAGCAAAAGTATTTCAATGTTGCTTTGAAAAGAAAAAAGTTGTTTATCCAACTTTTTGTCACTGAAGAAATACTTGTAAGAAACGTGAGAACTGCTTTTTTTTTCTTTCACAGCATCTATATAATATATATACACACATCTCAGAGTAAACACCTCAAATGCAGCAGGCAATTAATATTTGTATAAAATTGAACATATGGAAAGAATAATTCTTTTTTTTTTTTTTTTTTTTTTTTTTTGCTTTTTGGTATGTGGGTAGCTCCCTGACTGGGAATCGAACTCAGGCCGCAGCGCTGACAGCGCCAATGCTGAAGCCTTAAGCCACTACACCATCAGGGAACTCCCAAAAAAATAATTCTTTAACAATCAACAAAATGCATATAAAGAAAAGCATGTGCTTTCAAAAAAAATTAATAAAAGCATTTCACTCTGATTCTTCCAAAGTTCTCTCCATGATACGGTCCCAACAAATGGTAAGTTCAAAGAATCTGTGGTGCTGCTGGAGCCTGGTTTTGGCTCTCATCACATCAGCCTCCTAAAAAGGAGCCCTGCAGTGGGTAAGGAGATGAAGCAACCAGATGGCACCTAACCTCCATGTCATCCAGACCTGGTTGTCACTCATGGCATTCTATCATGGGATAATGTTTTTCCAAGCTGCTTTAGCTTCTGTGTTCACCATGACATTGAATATCTCAGTATTTCCCATTTGCTTGCCAAAGCCCCAGTTTTGATACTTTATGTTGGCATTTCAGTTGCAAAATCAGTAGCATTTCCAGAGCTTGGACTCATTAAGAGAAAGATGCAGGAATCAAGCAGTTGAAGATCAAACTAGTACCGTAATTACTGATAAAGCCTAGTCCAGAGAATGCACAGACTGACCCACACACTCATGGGCAGAGAAACAAGGGAAGAGCATGTTCATCTTCTTCAAAATTTACTGCTCAGGTCATTCACTCTGCCTGCCCTGGGGTGGTGTGCAAGGAGAAATGGTCAGAGGTGAGAATATATAGAGACTGGGCAGTAGCCAGTGGCCTGACCATCTGGCCAGGGGCATGGAAAGGAAAGGTTTATAAGATTAGAGACAAGGAACATGGACATGTGAAAGGACATAGAGAGTAAGCAGAGAGTGAAGATTTTTATATCATGTGTTAATGCCTGCCAGAAGTGTCTACCGCAGAAGTGCTGAACCAAGAAGACAAAATTTCAGAATTTCTCAGCTAGTTGATGTTAACCAGCCATCGCCATTGTCAAGCCTGGAACAGGCATGATGGGCACACGAATAAACTGGCTGTTATGGCAGAAATGGAGGCTATATATTGGCCCCAAATTGCGGACATTGACGTCTCAGGGCCAGTCTAGCTATTGCTGCTTCTGAATGTCCAAACTGTCAGCAGCACAGAGCACCACCAGGGTCCTCATGTGGAACTACTCCTTAAAGAGATCAGTTTAAGTGTCCCTTCTATCCTGGAGGAGCCAGTGGTTCATCCTTGGCATGGGTTTGCCTTTCCTGCTTGCAGAGTCACAGCCAGCACTATTTTCTGGGAGCTTATGGGAAGCTTGATCCACAGACATGAAATCCCACTCAACATAGCCCCTGTCCCAGGGATCCGTTTCACAGGGAAGAAGGCATGGATATGAGTCCATGACTTCATTTCTTATTTGAGCAGTGTGATGAGAAAATAACTTAGGTTTTCCATTATTCATTTGGCATTACCAGGGTGGACATTTTGGAGTTGTTACATTTTGTTTTTCTTATACACTGTCATGGGCTGAATTATGTCATCTGCAAAATTCGTATGTTGAACTCCTAGTCCCTAGTACCTCAGTATGTGACAGCCCTTGGAGACAGGCCCTTTTAAAAAGGAATTAAGGTAAAATAAGGTCATTAGGGTAATCTTAATCCAATGTGAATGGTGTCGTTGTAAAAAGAGATTAAAGCACAGACATGCACAGAGAAAAGACCACATGAAGACACAGGAGAAAGACAGTCATCCACAAGCCAAGGAGAGAGGCTTCAGAAGGAAATCAACCCTGCCAACACCTTGATCTGGGACTTCCAGCCTCTAGAACTGTGAGAAAATGAATTTCTATTATTTAAGCTATGCAGTCTAAGGTATTTGTCATGGTAGCCCTAAGAAAGTAATTCACATGCTAAGTTAATAATTAACATTTATATAAGCATACCTTGGGTTTGGTTCTATTGTTTTTTTTAATTCATTTTTATTGGGGTTTGGTTCTAGACCACTGCAACAAATTGAGTATTGCAATAAAGTGAATCATAATCTTTTGCTGGTGGTGGGTCTTCCCATTAATTTGTAAAAAAAAAAACCTCAACATCTGTGAAGTACAACAAAGTAAAGCACAACAAAATGAGGTATGCCTGGAGTGGTTAACTTGAGCGTTTATTTATTTATTTATTTATTTATTTATTTTGCTTTTTGGTATGTGGGTAGCTCCCTGACTGGGAATCAAACCCAGGCCGCAGGGTTGACAGTGCCAGCGCCAAAGCCTTAAGCCACTACACCACCAGGGAACTCCAACTTGAGTGTTTATAACGTACCTTAGGTTACATATCTTAATTGGATCTCAAAACAACTCTGTGAGGTGTTTGGTAGGACATTATAATTTTCAGTTAGGAAATTAAAGGAAGACATGGGAATCCCTAAGATCACATAGTGACAAAATTAGGTCTTAAACCCAAGTATTCTGATTCCAACTCCTCTCTATCAAGTGGGAACTTCTTTGTTTAAAAACTATCAGTGGCCAATTTTTTTTACTTAGAATGGCATACAAGGTCCCTCTCATTCTGGTGTGCCCCAGCTTACCTGTTCCACCCACTATCATTCACACACTTCAGCCCTTGCTTGATCAATACAGAATTATTTAACAGTCTTCATAAATTGAATACATCTTGCTCTCTCATGCCATTGAGTGAACTGTTTCTCTAGTTGGGATGCTTTTGCTCCTTTCCCAGCTTGACAAATTACTACACATTCTTCAAAACCCCATTCAAATACTACCTTCCCTGTGAACCCTACAATGACTTCCTCTCCTCCGTGCTCCCATATTTTGTGAACATTTCTACAATTACACTTATCTCATGAGATTGGGAAGCAAATTAACAGAGTGAAAAGGCTGGGGCTTTGGAGCCAGGCAGACATTGGGTCAAATCCTCACTCCGCCATGCTTCATTCATTCAAAGTAGCTTTTATTGAATATAAATTACATAAAACATACTGAGCCAGGTTCCAGGAATACAACGATGACAAGGCTGTGGTCACACTAAAAGAAATTCAGTCTTAATGCAATTCACCTGAGGACTCAGACCAACAGTAGATTAAAATTTAGAGTGACAAGTGATATGCACAGGGAGCACTAGGCATGGCACTGACCCTACCTAGGTCAAGGACAGACCTTTGAAGGACACACAGGTATTAGATGAAGGCAGGTAGAAAATTTCAGGTAGAAGAATGAAAAGTACAAAGGAGATTGAGGCAATGGCAGGGTAACTCTCCTCAGCCTCCTCATCTGCAAGTGGGAAGATGTACACCTACCTCTTAGGATTTGTGACTGGATTGAATGACATATATAAATTATCTAAGAAAATGCCTGACACGGAATAAACATTCAAAATATTGAGGCTATGATTATTATGCTATGTTTCTATCTCTCCTACTTGACCATGGGGGTTCCTCGAGGAAGAGTTTTACTCACCTTTGTATCATTGACTTCTGACCCCATTCCTGGCACACAGTGAGTACTCGATATGTATTTGTTGAATAAGCATACGAGTGCATAAAGATCTTAGCACATGCTTCAAGATCTCATCTATTCTAAGACAAAGGGAAGAGTGTTAAGAAAGGATTCAAGGAAGCAATAGCAGCCCTAAAAACTTCCTCAAACTTTTCCTTTTTAAAAATGTTTTATAGTTTTGCAAATCATTTTGACCCATTTTCCATTTATTTATTTTTTTGTATGTGGGTAGTTCCCTGGCCAGGAGTCGAACCCAGGCCGCAGCGTTGACAGCGCCAGTGCTGAAGCCTTAAGCCACTACACCACCAGGGAACTCTCTCTTTTTTCAATTAACAGAAAAAGTGATACTTTCTTTTGTGATAACTATCTCCTTACTTATCAGAAATTACCAAACCTGTTACCATAAAAAAAAAAAAAAAAGAGCAACAGATCTCAGATGAGTTGATTTTGATGTGAAAAATAAGAGTAATAATTGCAGGTCAAACCAAGTATGAATCCCAAATCCCCAATCTTTTTCCTTCAACAATTATCAGTGCATTACTACAAAGGATTTAAAACATATATTTAACTGAGAAGTTGCTCAGTGATAGGAGGCTAGAAGACCAATGTCTCAGGAATTCCCTCTTTTCCCCTTTGACAAATTCTAAGGAAGGATCCTAGGAACATGGTGGAAAACATTGTCCTATAATAATAAATTTTATGAATCCTATGTGTATAAATAGCAGCTCCTGAGGCTTTTCTGCAACCATTCTTTTTAGTACCAAAAAATGATTATCAGATAAATAGACATCAGTCTTCAAGGTCAGATTCTCTTGAAACAATCCCAAGCTGTTAACTGTGAGAATAATCAAATTTTAATTAAGGCACATTTTAAATAGCCTAACAAATCTATCCAGTCAAGCATTCCTAGAGGAGATGTTGTACTTCTAGATTAAGATTACTCTTAAAGATAATTCAGCTGTATGTGCAATCTGAATTTATGCTCCACATTACCGAATCCAGATTCTACTCTCCACTATTCAATCTATTTTCTTCGGTTTGGATGCAGATCTCTTCGAAGCAGGTGGTCAGTAGCTTGCAATTCACAACAATTACCAGCTGTTAAATTTACACATCAGTCTAATTTAAATGCTTAATTGTCCTCAGTGTACTTAATTTACAGCTTATAAACCCCTCCCAAATGGTCCCCAAACCTCCCTACCTATAACAGATCATAATGTCCCTTGGTAGAAAAATGAAATATCTGATTAACCTTATAATTTTTTAATGTTTATAATTATTTATTAGAAAAAATAACACGAGTGTTTTTCTCTTAGTTTTGGAGAGAAGTTAAAGTTATATTCACTACCAGGTCTTCTACCAGTCCCTTCACATCCTTTTTGAAACTGAAACACAAGGATGGTATCGCTCTTTTTATTAAAAAATGTCCAGGATGGCCAGGGAGGATCAAGGAACTGTTAAATACTTTTTGAACAATGACTATATCATTACAAGCTATTCCAGTGTCAACGGCATCAAACCAAGGTTATGAATAAAAGTTCTGTAAGTGTCATAGGCCGAAGGGAGAGAGTGAAGGCGTTTTCTGTCTACCCACCCCCTTACCTAAGAAATTGAATGTATTTTGAAAGAGCTCATCTCATTCATCTTCATTGTTTTATGGAGGAGGACACAGAACCCCAGAGAGCTCAAGTGGTTTTCCCAGTTAGTGAGTGATAGAGGGCAGCAAGTCTTTGCCTCCTTGGGCAGCACCTTGACCACTTGACCACCCAGCCTCCCTTGCCCGTAAGTTTGTTGCCCACAACTGCATCAAGAAGAAAGGGCTGAATGTAAGTGAACCTTTCTTTAAACCTTGCACAAGACACAGAAATGGATTTTTTTCTTTTTTTTTTTTTATTCTTTTTTTTTTTTTCTTTGTATGTGGGTAGCTCCCTGGCTGGGAATCGAACCCAGGCCGCAGCGTTGACAGCGCCAAAGCCTTAGCCACTACACCACCAGGGAACTCCCAAGAAGTGATTTGTTAAAAAAGTGTTCTTTCAGTAAATATATGAATTTAATAAATAAATGATAGCAAAGCAAAACAAAAACAAAATAAAATACCAGTCATTAGGCCGGTTTGTAAGAGTCTTGACGCCCCCTAGTGGCCACTCATAATATTGTCCGTCTGCATTTACTGCTTGTAACAACTTTGATGCCAAAAAACCCCCAAAGAATTGAATTCAAAACTACTTTTCAAAGTGTTCTTTGAATAATAAAGGCCACATAGTGTGGTGGTTAACACATAATCTCTGAAGCTAGACTCCCTCAATCCAAACACCAGCTTTGCCATTTAGTGGTTGTTTGAGCCTGGCCAAGCGTCAATCCTTTCTCAGTCCTCTGTCTGTAAAAATGGGAATAATAAGATCTTCTTTATGACATTGTTATGAGAATTAACAAAACTAATGTTACACAGCATTTAGAGTAATGTTTATCACAGTCAGCACAATACAAACATTTTCTAAATAAATGAGAACAAATCACAATAAAAATCATCCTTTAGGTTATACTGACGATAAATTATATTTTTGTTAACTTGGGAAAACTGTTTACCTTCTCTGGGCTTAAGGCTTTAATAATAAATCCTTATGTATCAGGAGAGTTTTATTTTTGTTTTGTTTTTTTTTTGTTTTTTTGCTTTTTTGCATGTGGGTAGCTCCCTGACTGGGAATCGAACCCAGGCCACAGCGCTGACAGTGCCAACACCGAAGCCTTAAGCCACTACACCATCAGGGAACTCCCTCAGGAGAGTTTTAAAAACAGACTATTTATTTATCTATTTATTTTATTAAGACTTTTCTTTTAGAGCAGTTTTAAGTTCACAGCAAAATTAAGGAGAAGGCAGGAAGGTTTCCCATACACACACTGCACATGCATGATCTCCCATACCATGAACATCCCCCACATAATGAAACATTCGTTACAACCAATGAACCTCTTGACACATCCAAAGTCCATAGTTTATATTACGATTCATTCTTGTTATTGTATATTCTATGGGTTTGTTCAAATTTGCAATGATATGTATCCATCACTATGGTATTATACAGAGTATTTTCACAGCCCTAAAAATCCTGTGTTCTATCTATTCATCTCTTTCCTCCCCCAAATCCCTGCCAAATTACTAATCTTTTGATTGTATCTATAGTTTTGCCTTTTGCAGAATTTCATATAGTTGAAATCATATCATACGTAGCCTTTTAAATTGGCTTCTTTCACTTAGCAATATTAATTTAAGGTTCTTCTATGTCTTTTCATGGCTTGACAGCTAGTTTCTTTTTAGAGTCCAATAATATTTTATTGTCTGAATATATCACATTTTTTTAATCTAGTCACTTATTGAAGGACATCTTGGTGATTCCCAGGTTTTGTCAGTTAGAATAAAACTGCTATAAATACCTGTGTGCATGTTTTTGTGTGGACATATGTTTTTAACTCCTTTAGGTAAATACCAAGACTGTGATTGCTAAATCATAGAAGAATATGTTTACTTTTATAAGAAACATCCAAACTGTCTTCCAAAGTGGCTGTATTATTTTGCATTCCCATCAGCAATGAATGAGGGTTCCTGTTGTACCACATCCTTGGTATTGTCAGTGTTGTGGATGGTGGCCATACCTACAGCTAGGTAGTGGTATCTCATTGTTGTTTTCATTTGCAATTCTTTGATGACATATGTTGTGGAGCATCTTTTTACATGTTTAAGTGTCATCTGTATACCTCCTTTGGTCAGGTAGGACTTTATTATTTGGAACAGTTTTAGATTTACAGAAAATTTGAGAAGATAGTACATAGAATTCCCATAGGCTGCACCCAGTTTCTCCTATCATTACAGTACATCAATATGGTACGTTTATTACACTCTATGAACAAATATTGATACATTATTATTAATTAAATTTCATAGTTTATTCAGATTTTTCTTAGTTTTTAACCTAATGTCCTTTTAGTATTCTAGGATCATACCCAGACACAACATTAACATTTATTTTTCATGTCTCCTAAGGTCCTCCTGACTGTGACAGTTTTTCAGACTTGTTTTTGATAACGTTGATAGTTTTGAGGAGTCCTGGTCAAGTATTTTGTAGAATGTCCCTCAATTGGAATTTGATGTTTTTCTCTTGATTTCATTGGAGTTATGGGATTTGGGGAGGAAGATCACAGAGGCAAAGGGCCATTCTGATCACATGATATACTAGCATCATGATTTATGACTGTTGATGTTGACCTTGATCACCTGGCTGACATTGCTTTTGTCAGATTTCTCCAATTAAGATTATTCTGTTTCCCCCCTTTCCATAATATTTGGAGGGAGGTCACTCTGTCTGGCCCACACTTAGGGAGTAGGGATTCATTCCCTCTCTTCTTGAAGGCAGAGTATCTATATAAATTACTTGAAATTCTTCTGCATGGCCAATTTGTCTCTTCTTCTCCATTTTTTAATTATGCAATCATTTATTTATATCAGTATTGACTCATAGATATTTATTTTATACTTTCTGTTATTATCAAATTACTTTTACTTATTTATTTATTTTTGCCAGATTGTTCTACCTTTTCCTTTGACATAGTCCAATCAATATAATTTCCTTTCTAAATCACACTCTTATTTTTTGGCACTATAAGATTCTCCAGGCTTATATGTATTTCCTGCCCCCATCCTAAACTCAGACATTTTTCCAAAGAACCCTAGTTCCTTTTATTGCAGAATGATATTAGAAACCAAGATCTGGGTGCTAGGTGTTTTTGTACTAGGGGTGTCATTTCTTTTAAGAACCTTTGGATTCACAGATCAAAAAATATATGGGTATATACTAATTGGCATATACACGCATTATCTATAAATATTTCTATATGTAACCATATTATCTATATAAAGCTAAATATGAGTTCTCACTGATGTTTCCAACTCTAATTCATCATTTCATGAATCATTCTAGTCTCCTCCCCTTGCTTATCTGTAAATGCTCACTCAGCTCCCACCACCTGCCACCCATTTCTTCAACTGTTCAGTCCCAGTACACACGTGAGCAGTATTGGAATTGTCAAGTCAAACCCACAAGCGAGACAACTTTATCAACTAGAGTTCTTCTATGCAATTTCTTTTGCCTTCAGTCCTACAGGTTCACTATTTTCCAATTTTACTTAAGATCAGCACCTTTCCCCCCTACCTTTTTTATACATTGTTAATACAGTTAGATTCTCTTATCACAGTCTGCTTTTCCTTTCTGGAATTCTCTGACCTACTAAATGACTTTATTTTAATTTTCATACATTAAGGTTCACTCTCTGTGTTGTATAGTTCTATAGGTTTTGATAAATGCATAATGTCGCATATCCACCATTAAAGTATTATACAGAGTTGTTTTACCTGTCTAAATGTCACCTGTATTTTACCTCCTCCCCCCGACCCTGAAGTTCTGACAACCACTGTTTTTACTATCTCTACAGTTTTGCCTTCTCTAGAATGTCATATAATTGAAGTCAAACAGTGTGTAACCATTTCAGACTGGCTTATTTTGCTTAGCAATATGCACTTAAGATTCCTCCATGTCTTTTCATGGCTTGATAGCTCATTCCTTTTTATCTGTGAATAATATTCATTGGATAGATGTATAATTTATCCAGTCAGGCAATGCTTTAATAATTGAAAATGCTGAGATAAGGAAGTCATCCTTACCATGAAAAAGTTCACTGTCATCGGAGTTGGTGGCACATGAATAAATCACAGCATGATGAGAACTATATTACACGCTGTAAGCAAGGCTCTTTGGGCACCCACAGGAGAAAATGAATGGCTATTGTGAATGTGATGAAATGTAGGTACAGAGAAAAGCAGGCATTTGTCTTGGGCCTTGAAGAAAAAGTAGGTATTTGAGGGTGAGAAGAGAGAAGGAAGTTGCTGGGTGAAAATATACCTGCCAGCAAGTATTGCAAGAAGGTGAGAGACGTGTCCTCAGGTCTGGATAACAAGTGCTTTTTTCCAATCTCCATACATGGCCTCAGAGTTGGATTCGAAGGTCAGAGGGAAGGGTCTTCGTGGTGTCCCTTTACTTGGATAATAGCACTGATAAAAACTCACTTTTTGAGCACCTATTGCTGTGTCAGGCACAGTGCTATGTATGCACTTTACACAAATTTTTTCTCACAGAACCAGACTTTTGTGCGTGTAATACACACGTGTACAAAGATATGGAAGGACTCCATCATTCTCCCTGCTGGAAGCTGATGCTAAGGATGGCGATTGCTCTTCAAGCGTGTGGGGGTGTGTACAAAGAAAGACTGCCCCTTGATGTCTAGCTGCAGCTGTCAATCCCAGCCCTTCCTCAGCCCAGCTCCTCTTCTCCAGGCCCCAAGCATTTAAAAAAACCATCGCATCACCCGTTGCTGCATCCATGGAAGTGGCCACCTCTGCTGTCTTATCCAGGAATCAGGCCTTAAGAGCACTTCATTTTCTTCTTTACTGCTAAGATTCTATATTTACCCAAACAGTTCCAGAAATGGACGATGATAGGAAACTGGGATCAAAATTGGAGGACACCAAGCTTCGATTTTCTGAATGTAGCAAAATGAGGTCAACTTTCTCTTGGCTCTATTCCTAAAGAAAGTCAAAGCAAATCTGGTGAATTGTATTTAGGTTGCCTGCTTCCTACCCAGAAGGTTCAGTACTATACTTTTCTCCCTCATGTTGACTCTATAATATATGGCAAGGCTTTGACGTGGGGCCAACACTCCATGGAGGCCATTAGAACCACACTGTTCTGGAAAAGAGTCCTCTGGAACAAAGAGTTATAAAAATGTGGAAACTGGCACAGTAAGAGCTGCCTCAGCTCCAGCTCTCTTTGATCATCATGCCTTTTGGCGTTGGAGGATGACATATCAATTTGTACTGAAAAATAAATTACCAGTTTGAGATAATCTTTGATAAAGACTTGGCAACCCTGTTGACACTACAGATCGTTGTCATATTTCAGCCAGTGCAATCTGCCAGGGAACGTGTACTGAGTGACATATCCCACAGCTAAAAATAAAGCAGTGGTTAATTTGACACCCACTGCTAGATGACAAAAGTGGAACCTACCAGGTGACTCATAATTATTATTTCCAATATTTCAAATACTGGTAACTGTGTTTCCTGTATTTGTTTCCTAAGATGTAAACTTTTCCAAAAACTAAACTCAAATTTGCTGAATAAAATGTCAAGACCTAAGGAATTACAGCAATTTACAATCGCACAAATATAAGCATATGTCCTGATCCATATTTGGTTAGTTAGTATTTAGTTTATGCTCCTTATAATTGTACCAGTATTGGAATCATACCTTTCCCTTCAGTCAAAAAATTATCTTTTACTAAAAGTCAAGTTAAACCAGAGGTAGTTGTATATACAACTCATTCTGCTACTAGACTGAAGCATCCTAAGACTAAGTGTTTTTTTCAATTGTCCTTGTACCTTTCATGCAACAGAGGCTCCCAGTGGTCCTCCAATATTCATAGTACTACACCCCGGTGCCCCCATCCCCCAGTTTTTAAATGGGTCATACGGCCACTCAGAATAAAGAGCACATTTTTTTCATCTGCCTTACATGTAGGTGAGATAGGTGTGGCCCGGTGACTAAGTTCAGAGAAATGATATGTAAGTGTCATATAGCAGTCTCCGGAAATCCTCTAATGTAGCTCTCTTCTCCATTCCTTCCTTCTTCCTGCTGGCTGACTGGTGGATCTGATGACTAGAGGTGAGCAGCTACCTCGAACCATGAAGTAATCTTGAGAGAGAAAGCAGGCCTGGCAGAGCAATTTCATGGAGCAAATCACCCACTAATTCTGGCCTGCCTTACTCTGGACTTTTATGTGGAATAAGCTTCTATCTTGTTCAAGCCACTGCCATTTGCAACTGAACCTAATTCTAGCCAATAAATCCTAATATATCTAGCATAGCCTAGCATATCACCAGAGCAGAATATATAGTAATAAAGTTTATTGAATACATGTTGCAAACATTGGGGTGCATATTGTTTGTGTTCCCAAGGTCAAAGGGAAATGAGATCAAGGAGCTCAGGCAACCAGGAGACCAGCAGCTGCCAGACAAACAAGAAAGAAAGAGTCAAAGCTAAGGCTCATTGAAAAAAGACATGATTCAGTCTGTGGGGTCTGGACGTAAGAGGAGTTTGGAAACATCTATCTCTGGCCTGGAGGATAATAAGCAACTAGCTCAGGGTCTATGTCAGAGGTTCTCAACTGGGGACATTGGCAACCTCTGGAGACATTTTTGGTGGCTACAACTTAGGGGGGTGTTGTAGGTATCTACTGTGTAGAGGCCATGGATGCTGCTAAAAATCCTACCGAGCACAGGACAACCCCCATAACAAAGAATTATCTGGCCCAAATGTCTATACTGCTGGAGGCAACCCTAATCTAGTGGACTATAGCTATATAGGTTGGACCCTAAACTCCAACTTCTTTTGGGGTTCAGGCCAAATATGGATCATTTAGCTAGTCTGGATAACAGCTTAGAAACAGGCAATCCAGACATTCATGTTCAGCATCATTAAGCAGACTTTGTGACTAAGCTGAGTACCTGGAAATTGCCTCTGGAATATTAAATAGTTTATATCTCAAAATTCCTCCCACAATGCAAAGGTAATTGTGCCCTACTAAGGCTGAGACTGTGACATGCTCTCAAGTCATTAAGGAGAGCATGAGATATAAAACATATATATGAGGTCTGTCCGGAAAAAATCCAGCCATTGTCCATATAACAAGAATGGTTTGCATGACATCAATGCATCCTGGCACTACATTGCAGAGTGGACTGGAACGCGCATGTGTGAACAATGACGCCTTCACTGTACTCGTCGGTGGGGGCGCTGGACACCGCTGAGTGAAAATGTGCCCTGAGTAGCCGGCGGCGTATTTAAAATGACTGAGAGAGGGGAGCGACGAGTCTGCATCAAATGTTGTGTTAAGCTTGAACGTTCCTCTGCGGAAACCATTTGGATGATTCATGAGGCTTTGGGGGATGATGTAGCGAGTGCTGTGCAAGTAAAAGTGTGGCACAAACGCTTCAAAGGTGGTGGAGAATCTGTTGAAAGTGAGAAGACCTGCAGCAAGCAGAACACCTGAGAAGGGGGAACGTGTACGGGCTGCAGCCAACGAAGATCAGCGATTGAAGGGGACTGAGGCATCAGTGTTCTATGGACAATATTTCTTGTATCTTCTATCTTCTTCAATAAACACCTCGATTTTTCATATTGCATGGCTGGATACTTTCCGGACAGACCGTGTGTGTGTGTGTGTGTGTGTGTGTGTGTGTGTATGTGTGTAAAGTATCCAGCCATATAATATGAAAAATAGAGGCATTTGTGGCTGGATTTTTTCTTGATAACTCTCGTATATGGGAGTCCTAAGATTTCAGATAGAGAGACTCCCTTCCATTCCGAATGTGGGGAGAGGAGTGAAATTGATAAGCAGCTTCTCCTTTGATGTATATCATCTGGGTACTGTCTCTGGGGAATTGTCCCCACATTCCCAAGGCCATTGCTGGTGCAGCAGGTCCATGCCAGAGTGGCTGAGAGGGCCGATCTATTCCTGATTCTCTAGTTGACATGCTGTTTGAACTGAAGTAACCCTCTGACTTTTTCCAGTGCCAGTTTTCCTTACAGTGTGAGAGTCAAAATGATCATTAGCTGAAAGGAGAGCCTGAGGGGAAAGAAGTGGGAAGAGAAAGGTGGTCGAGCTGCTCTGGCGGCTAGGTGCAACGTGCAGACTAAATCAGCTCACTTAAACCTCAAAGGTTGGATTATTTCTGTTGGCTCTGAGATGACGGTATTGTGGAAATAAAGTCCTATTTTTATTTCTGCATCTATGTTAGTATACTTGCGAGGGGTGATCGAAAAATACAGTGAATGTTTAAATTTAAAAATTTTATTTCAGTGAAAGACACATTGCCATTAATCCCCCTCAAAATACTTCTTCTCACTTTAAACACGTACCCCATCGTCCTTGCCACTCTCTGGAGCAGTTCTGAAAGTCTACTGTCAAGGTGGCCTTGATGTCTTGAATCAATTCAGGTCACACATCACTTCTGCTATGGCAATTTTTGTCAAATAAAAGCCATCCACCTTATTCACCGGATCTGGCATCGTGTGATTTTTGGCTCGTCCCCAAAGTCAAAATGACCATAAAAGGTAAATGTTTTGAATTGATTCAGGGCATCGAGGCAGCCACGACAGTGCAACTAAAGACACTCACAAAAGAGGACTCCCAGACCTGCTTCAAAAGTGGCAAGAACCATGGCATACGTGTGTTCGAATCGAGGGGGAGTGTTTTGAGGGGGATTAAAGGCAACATGTTTTTTACTGTAATAATTTTTTAAAATTTAAACATTCACTGTATTATTTTTATCACACCTTGTAATTATTTGTGATTGGGTTTCATGCTACAAAACAGATGAATAAGGCAACTTGGTGTGATCTGGGACACGTGAGAGCTGTTACGTAAGGTTTCTTTGAGCAAATGACGTTCAAACGGGGACTGGAAGGATGAGTGAGGAGGGAGAGGAGAAGTCTTTCCAACAGAGGGGATGCAGGTGGGCAGGCTTGGAGGCCAAGAAGAGCACAGCTCACTCCAGGAACTGTCAGGAGGTCAGTGTGGCTGGAGCAGAACAAGAGGCGCAGCTGTGTGAGATGGAGCTGGTGGGGTCGGCAGGAGCCAGATCTCAGAGGGTCTTCTCAACCTCATACACCTTGCAAGAGCACTAGGAAACCCTAGAGGAATTTTAAACCTCTGGGAAACATTACAAGGTCCCTCATTTAACATATATGTATTATGCATCATCTACATGATCAGATTCATAGTTTAGAAAACATACTTTGCAATTTGGGAAGAGAAGAGGGAGCAAGGGAGTGCAGAGGACTAGTGGCTGGGTTTCTTAAATACACGGTGTGAGATGGTGGTGATTTGCACCATGGAGGTGGCAGTGGGCATAGAGGGAGGCAGATGATGTGGAGATTGGCAGGTTGGGGGAGCAGGGGTGTGGGAGAAGCTCCGAGATTAGGCACTGCACAATAGGCACTGGCAGATGGGGTTCAGCAAAGGGTTAGGATATTGTATTAGAATTTAGGCTGACCAGATGTACCATTTTAAATGGGACAGAAAACAACGTTTCAAACGGTATGTATGGTCAGCCTACTGACACCTTAAATTTAGCCCAGTGAGACTAGGCTGACCATATGTACCATTTGAAATGGGACAGTACCATTTTCTGTCCTGTTTATAAATGGTACATGTGTTCAGCCTGTACGAGATTCAAGGAGTGCCCAGTTAGTCCCCTGCTTCTTATCCTATAAGTATCTTAGAATGTGCTTAGAGGACTGCGACAAAGCTTATAGAATCATCGGCAGAAAACAGATGGCTTACTTAGAATACTTCCAAGTGAGCTTATCTACAAAGGGTTGCTTATAAAGATGTGGGAGGGTGTATGGGAACCACAAAGTATAAACCGAGGCCCTAACTATTTGTAATAAGGGGAGAGAGCAGTTACTAGAACCCAGGAGGAGAAAGTCCTCTAGAAAAGGTCACCCTGACCTGTAATCTTTGGTCAAGAGATTCACAGGAAAGAAACCAAGGGAGTAGAAATTCTCCCTGACGTACTTTCCTCCCTCTCATCAGTCCACCGCCTGGGTTCCCCAACCAGAAGCCAGAGGGCTTGGAAACCGGTGTATTCGGGGCAGCCCCCAGATGTCAGGTGAGGGGTAAATAAAGAATGGACCCGGAGGCGCAAACAGAAGTCCATGCTGGGACTCTGCCAATCAAATTCACATTCAAATTCTCACCTCTTAGCCTGCATTGAAACAGGATTTCAAACTTTTTAATTGGGAACAGAAAAGTAGAAAATGTAAAATGTTCTCAAATGTTGAAGGAAGTCCCTCCACCCATGCTTCTCTATTCCTCAGTATATTTAGTTGTAAATTCTGATGCAAATGACTTTGGGGATCTACAGCTTTTGTCAGTCTTTTAGCAAGATCTTCTAAAATACAGTTTGAGAAGTAAAGAGTTTTATAGTGAAATTCAAAAGAATTTAGTTTGCATCCTGCCCAAGTGTGGGCTGTTTTCTGCAATCTAGACAACTTCTTGGAACTTAAATGCATCAGAACCAGGGAATCCTGGCCAGATAACAAAATTATTTTGCTGCATCCTGAATCTGAGCTACTCAGGCTTTTTGCCTTTGTTTTCCCAATTGCTCATGTACATGTGTTTTTTTAAGTACATTGTTTTTTCAAAATCCATGGCAAACCATGGAAAAGTCACTATTCTTACTTAAAATTCAGCTAGTCAGCACATTTTTTGTCTATGACTCAGTATAAAAAGGTTAGCCAGGTATCTTATTTCTTTGTTCTCTAAAATATCATTATCCTGGAACAGGTTTTTAATATTTGTCTTAAGGGCTCTGGTTTCCACTGCAAGTTAACCATGATTATCTGTGGTCTGACAGTTCCCTTGGCATTATACCAAAAACAGGAGGAGCAAGAAAGCACATTCTCAGCCAGAGAGGTTTAACATTTAAGCCAAACATCAGGCTGTTAATCCAAATTTGCTTCTCTTCTATACCTCTTCTGTCCCTCGAGTAAAAATGCCATCTGGCAGGTTCTTTGCTTTCCTAGCTCCAGAAAGCTAGTTGAGCCCAGCAAACCCCAAGAATGTCACAGCATTTTCAAGTCAGTATAAAAGTCAATCTGTTTTCTTTAAGTAGACTATTTCTCTCCAACTTAAAAGACATTAAGTATATTTTCTCCCTACTTAGAAGGTTGGTTATCAAATATGGTCTTGGGGCAGAACTGCAGCCTGAGGTTAGTCATTTAGAATGGTCAATAGCAGGTTGTGAGATGTCTGCAAAGCAGGTAGAAAGCTCCCCCTTCTTTCCCAAACTCTTCATCCTGTAGCTCTGTCCCCACCACCCTAGCTTCACCTGTAACAATTCTACCCTTGAGAAAAAAGAGAACGTGGAGAGGAGGGGGAAGGGAAGTCTAGACAAAGAACTCGGGGAAGCTTGGTTTCTGAACAGTCAACCATCAACATTGAATGACAACTACAACAAAAAGTTTCAATTAAAAGAAGCTAAAGGAAACACAGAAAAGCTAAAGGAAACTTGAGCCTTTAGTGTTTAAAATTAAGACTAGGAAGCAGAAAATTCTATTTAACAAAAATAAAAATTAAATTAAATAATCCAGTTTTAAAGTATAGTCACTTAGTCCAAATTTCTGTTCTATACCTCACAAAAAGAGAAGAGAGATTCTCTGGGTGTATGAGCAATCTAATAACTAAAGCAACAGATGAGTCTCCTAATCTCAATTTTAGGATTAAAAATCACAAGAAAAGCAATGGTGTCTGCAGTGCCAATGGCATTATTCAACACTTTTGGAATATTTGAGTCAAAGCTCAGTAGTGTTTTCTTTTTTTTGCAGTAGGCCTTTTCTTTTTTCATTTTTTGCTTGGCAAACTATGCTGCCCTAATTTTTAGAAAGGGAATTGGATAGGAGAAGAAAAGTTCTGAATATTCACCAGTTCCTATGCTTATAAATAATAAACAGAATTAAAGCTGTCTGATGAAATCAATCCATTAAAAATTCTCTTTCATAAAAGCAACAAGAATTCTAAAAAGGCGGAAATAAAGGAGTTTGGAGTATTGTGCCTCTAAAGAAATAATCTTTTTTTTTTTTAAGCAATAAGAGTTATAGCAGAAAAACAATAGATAATAAATCAGAATAAATATGGTTAAGAAAGCTGTTTCATAGAGTATAAATCAGGAAGTGGAGAGAAACTCAGACAAATTTATAAATTATGAGAATGATTAAGGCACTGGCATTAAAGAAAATAAGTGGCTATTATTAATGACTCCTGACTTAGTGAAAACACTCAGTGATTTAAGCTGTGGAAATAATCCCATGATATATGGATCAATCTGCTGGATGAGGATGAGGCACCCTGACAGCCTGGCATTCCTCCAGCTCTCCTGTGCAAGATGTTATTCCAGGCACAGGATCTAGAAGTCACCAGGCCAAGCTTGATGGGACTTGGAAAACCAGGCCAATGTGCACCTCCTCCCTTCCACTCAATCCCAGGACTCTTCCCAACCCCCGACCCCTGCCCCACTCCTGGGTCAAGAGGTAAAAAAGACAGGGAGGGGTCTATCCAGCTCCTGATTCAGCAGCAGGGTAAGGCAATTAGTGCAAAATCTGAGTCTATCTATGATTGCCTCATAAAGGGTCATGAGTTTTGGTTTGCCTCAGGCCTCCATTCCACTTGAACTGTGTAGTTCTCTAGGCAGTCACCCTAACTTCCCAGAATACCACAGAGCTAAGGAAGGAGTCAGAACCAACCTGATCCAAATGATGGCAGAGGACCCAATCTGTGCCTGTGCCGTTAGGAATGGCCTAAGACCAAACCCTGGGTTTGGGAACCACTCACTGAAGTATTTGATTTGCCATTGTACTGAAGACGAAAGGCAGGAAAGATTACATTGTCATGTCACCAACAACTGAAACTTACTTTGCTGCCTGTTCTGTGGTTTGCTTGCCCAGCAACCTCGCTTCTTTATTAGGCAGTATTACTGGTGAGTCAGGCAATGGAGGTATAGAGTTTTAGAAGGGAGGAGCACAGTCATAGGCAGTTGATAGGAAAGATGCTGTAACTATCAAGTCCCTTGCTCCTTACCTCTACCCTCTAAATACATCTCCATTCCTCCAGGTCCCATTTGCATGAGCCTCTAGGTTTCATAGCGTGAGTCATTCTTTCCCCTGGTCTCATCAAGGTTTAAAAACAGTCCTAGGTGTTCCCCAATGAGAGGAGCCCTAAATGCTACAATGGCATTCTGAACATCAGCCCCCTGAAAGCCCCAGAGAAAGGAACCAAATAGCCTTCTGCATCACTTCTTTCTGGGTTTCATGGCTTTTCCATCCTTACACTGCCACTGCAGGAGAGATCTACCCCGAGCCCCAGCTAAAAGCCCTGGTCTTGCTTTCCCACCTCATTCCAACTATCCCATCTCTTAGGAGCTGGATCCCATTCACATTACTCCTCCATTAATTTTGAATAAATTACCTTGAATGACACTATACTGCTTTGAATTTCTGGGGACGGGATACATATTTAGACCAGTGAATCGTATAAACACAGTCTCACTTTTATTTTTTTACTGTAAAATAAGACCCTTAATTAGAAGCAGTGTTGTATGGCATACTATGCTGGTGAAAGAGGCATTAAGTAAGTATGTATAATATTTTTGGAAGATAATGATGGGCAAGAAAGATAGATTATTCATAACAAATTTCATTTGTCCCAATGAGGACAAATTAGTTATTATTACTACTTAGTAGTAATAGTACTAGAAGGGGGCAATGTAATCAATGTCCCACTAGGTGGCAGTGTTTTCCTGCTGCGTGTACTCAAGAATTGAGGGTTCAAGGTTAGGTTAGCCTTGGGCAGTGATAGTAGCCAGATCAGTTGGTTGAGGGGAATCCCACATTAAATCCATGCATAATCTCCATCCCTGGCACCATTAATCTTTCCATAAGCCTATTGTGCAACTGCTGAAGTGTTTGGGGAAAGAATCTGAGAATCGCAAAATGGATACTTTTGTCCACTTGATTATTCAGAGCATCTTCTACTGAAAAGGCTATCTATCCAATGGGCATTCAGAAGGGATACACATGTTCTTACATTCTGGGATTATTCCAAGATACTCATTCACATGCATCTTCCCCAAACCTCCAGCTACTGTTCCCCTGGTGTTGTTTTTATTTCCAAGTTTCTGAACTTGTGACCAAAATCTTATCCCCTGCCCTGGAATTTTTGTAGATATGCCTTTCAGTTCACGGCCCATTCTTGGCAAATGGACCATAAGATGTACTGGTCAAAGGTATGCCCACTGGGAGTCTTTCTATTCCTCATTGTCTTTCAGACACACCTGAACTGGACTGCCATAGCAGTTCCATTTTGATTGGTAATATATTTGTAATCCAGGCTTAAATTTATTTTTCCTTTGTTAGTTGATCATAGGGAACTTCTCATAAGGATATAGGTGTGAAGTGAGTGTGAAAAGAATAGGCATACTATGAGTAAGAGACACCTGCTCATGCAACTTACTTGGGTCTTTGGAAATTACTTAAACCTGATTTTATTTATGCCATTTCCCTTTGATGATGGAATGTTTGACTCACCAAATTTGTAATTTGGTGACTCAGAGAACTGCCAACTAAGACGGGCAACTCATTTCATATTGGGTGTGCTGTGGTCAGCTCGAGGCGCCTGGATGCCTTGGTAAGATACATGCATTCCAGAGTTGGGAGAAAAACTCCATGAATATTCAGAGATCAGCTATTTCAGTGTGGTTTTTAGGAGTCAAGTGGTCAGAGGCTTGCCAGGAAAACCTCTCTAAAGTGAAATACAAATACACCATAAAGAAAGAAGCACAGAGCATGGAAGTCTCTTTGGGTTCTGGAGGTCATACTACACTTAGAAACATTGTTCCTGCCCATACAGTGGGTGACAAGGAAGGCTGTCAGCTCTGAGGGAGCTTAGAGCAGGGAAGGGCTCTCCAGCAGGTCCAAAATATGGTGGCATGAACCCTGCCACTTGGGTCATAGGACCCATCAGGCCTCATGGTGCTGGAGGTGTCAATGATGACCAAAAATGCAATAAGGGGTTATAGAGAACCCCAGTGGAATAATCACAAGGCTGGCCCCCAAAATTCTGCAGAAAGTTCATGTCACCCAGAGCAGAGAATTACAAACCACTTGGAAAAATTTTTTTCGCAAGTTACAGAGAGCAAGTTACTCTGGTAGAGGCAGAATGTTTGCCTATGGAACATCAAATGACCCATGTGCCCAGAACTTTCCTTTACAAGCTATGTTCTGTCAGTTGCACCAAGTCAGAAAGTTGTATGGTCCCAGCAGCATGGACTCACATTTAGCAAGACCAGTCTAGTCTAGTTACCCCTGCCTCTGAACATCTATCTTGTCGGCAGCAGAGTCAACACTAAGACCCTAATATAACATTATTCCTCAAGTACATCATCCTGGACATTGAAATTCTCCTACCCTGAAAGAGTCAGTGGTTCCCTCTTACAGGCATGAATTTGCCTTTCTTGCCTGCAGAGCCTCAGCCTTGGACTTCTATCCGGTGGCTTAGGGAATGCTTATTCCATTGGCATGGAATCCTACACAGCATATCTGACCAGGGAGTTTGCTATAGATCAAAGGTGCAGAGATGGATCTATGACCATGAGTTCCACTGGTCATATCACACACCACACCATCCAGATACAGCCAGGCTCAAAGAATGCCAAAATGACCTTCTAAAGGTTGAAGGTCATTGAAATACCAGCCAAGTCTGTCTGTCTGCTTATCTTCCTATTTGTATTTATTTGTTATAGTAACATACCAAAAAATGCTAACAGAGATTATTTCTATATGGTGATTTTTATTTTCTTCTTTTTGTTGATCTGTGTGTTCTACAGTTTCTGAGCAGGTTACTGTTAAATTAAAGGGGAGAAAATAGAAAAAACTTCTCTTTGTCATTGCTCCAGAAAAGAGTCCTCTAATTTCTGAGCTCCAGAACTTTTGCTTTTTCTCTCTTGAGCTCTCTAAACTTGTATGGCTCTTTACCACCATAAAAAAACCTCTGACACTTTCTTAGAACCACAGAACTACTTCCCTGCAACCACTTATCACAGAAATCTGCATTGCTGAAGCATTTGTCCCCTGTTGTCTCTGGACCCTCTGAACTTACTGTTTTTTTCTATCAATGTTCTTAGAGCTACTTATAGACTCTTGCAAAGAAATTTACCATTGTAACTTCTGAGTTCTAGAAACCTGCTACAATCCATATCAAGTCCCAGAAATTTATGCTTTACACGGTGAATCTATATTAGTTTTCCTAATTAGCAGTTAAAGCAATATTTCTCATCTTACACAGTTTTCAAAAGTCAGAAGCCAGGAACAGATCAGCAAGGTGCATATGGCCTACCATCCCTTTGACACTGCAGTCAAGATATCATTTAAAACCTTGAATGGAGCTGAGAATCTGTTTCCGAGATAGCACACTCACATGGTTGGTGGCTCAATTCCTTGTAGAATGGACTCTTCCCCACAATATGGCAACTGGTTTCCCCACAATGAGTGATCCAAGAAAGAATGACCCAGACAGAAGCTGCAACTGCAATGTCTTATATGCCCCAATTTTGGAGTTGACATGTTGATGATGTTATATTCAATTTGTTAGAAGCAGTTCACTAAGTCTAGCCACACATAAGGGAAGGAAAGACTCTTGAAGCAGGGATAATCAAAGAATTTATGGACATATTTTAAAAACACCACAGAGTCCAACTTTAGAAAGACTTTCAGATGTAGCTGGATCCATCCATCCCATTAATTTCTTCTGAATCATAAAGCTGTCTACAGGGAAGAGTGTCAACTTGTAGAGGTCAGCACAAACTGGATTCAAAATTCCAGAGCTATGGGAGCCATCACTTACTCCTCTGGAGCACATGTAGGTAACCCCTAGGGTGTCATTAAAGCTTAGAAATTTTTTTAGAAAGCATAATTTCTTCCCTTAGATTGCCAAGCCTGATTTTTTTTTTTTTTTTTTTTTTTTTTTTTTTTTTTTTTTTTTTTTGCTTTTTGGTATGTGGGTAGCTCCCTGGCTGGGAATCGAACCCAGGCCGCAGTGCTGACAGCGCCAGTGCCGAAGCCTTAAGCCACTGCACCATCAGGGAACTCCCCAAGCCTGATGTTATATTCCTTAATCCCCCAAAATATGTTGAGTTCTAAGGTCACAAAATATAAAGAAAGGCCACAGAATATAAAAAGGAGAGGTTTTTCACTCAGAAAGAACCATTAAGTGTATTCTAATTTTGTTCAATGAAACAAATGAAAAATAAATAAAAAACAATTACAGAAGTCTGATGATTTTCAATAGTAATGGCATCACATGGCAGATTTGGAATCTGTAGGCCTAAGAAGTATGGAAGAAAAGACCTGGATTTGATGATCAATAAAAGTTTGATGAAGATTAACTAAATCTAATTTCTGTTTTCAGATATGATGGGATATAGGAACTAGATTTACATTCTGCCAGAAACAGCAACGACAACAAAAACCCAGAAAAAATACCTTTGAAACTTAAGGAATTACCTTAAGAAACTAGAAAAAAAATAGAGCAAATTAAACTCAGAGTGAACAGAATGGGAATAATAAAAATAAAAATAAAAAAAAAGAAATATAAAACAATAAAAAAAATTTAGTGAAACCACAAGTTGGTTCTTTGAGAAGATCAACAAAATTGATTAATTAGAAAATCTCTAGGGAGTTCCCTGGTGGTGTAGTGGCTTAAGGCTTGGGCACTGGCACTGTCAACGCTGCAGCCTGGGTTCGATTCCCAGCCAGGGAACTACCCACATCCAAAAAAAAAAAAAAAAAAAATCTCTAGCCAGTGGTCAGGGAAAAAGAAAGAATATACAAATTGACAATATTAAGAATAAGAGTGGTGACATCACTAAAAATTCTATAGCTATTAATAAGATAATAAGAGAATATTTAAAAAACTTTGTACCTATAAATTAAATAGCATGGATGAAATGGACAAATTCCTTAAAAGAGACAAACTACTGAAATTTACTCAAGAAGAAATAAGTAACTTGAATAACCTTATCTCAGTTAAAGAGTTACATTTAGAGTTAAAAAACCTTTCTACAAAAAAAAAAAAAACCCAAACCAAAAACAAACAAGCAAACAACTCCACAAACTCTCAAGGTCCATTTGTAGAGAACATAGGGTAGTCAAACTTCTAAGATTCCAAACACATCCAAATGAGGCAGTCGGATATTCTTAAAATAAATAAATAAACAAATTCATCTTTTCTTTTTTTAATGAAAGAAAACTATAGGCCCAGATCGTTTCAGTGGTAAATTCTAACTAACATAGGAGAAAGAAACAATACCAATTTTGTACAAATGCTCTCAGAAAATTGAAAAGTAGGGAGTTTTTCCCAACTCATTCTATAAGGCCGATATTATCCTGATGCCAAAAGCGGACAAAGCCATTATAAGAAAAATATACTCGATCTTAGCCAAAAAGCCAAGAAGAAGTATAAGGAAACTATAGACCAATATGGCTCATAAATATAGTGCAAAAATTCTAAAAATACTTTTAGTAAGTCAAATTTAACAATATATAAAAAGAATAATACATCATAGCCAAATAGGGTTTATCCCAGTACTGCAAGTTTGGTTTACTATTCGAAAATCGATCAGTGTAGTGCGTCGTATCAACAAACTAAAAAAAAAAGCTATATAATTATTTCAATAAGTATATGTGGAGAAAAAGCATTCAAGAAAACCCAGAATACTTTGCAGGTAAAAACTGTCAGCAAACAGATTAGAAGAGAACTTTCTCAACTTGATAATGACATACATGAAAAACCTACAGCTGGGAATTCCCTGGTGGTGCAGTGGCTAGACTTCAGCGCCGTCAACACTGCGGCCTGGGTTTGATTCCCAGCCAGGGAAATACCCACATTAAAAAAAAAAACAACAAAAAACCTACAGCTAACTATCACACTTAACTGGTGAAAGATCGGATGCTTTCCATCTAAGATTACAACAAGATAATGATATTCATTCTCACCAATTCTATTTAACATCATATTGGAGATTTTAATCAAAGCAAGATTAACATACAAAAATAACTGTATTCCTATATATTTGGAACAATTAGAAATTGAAAAAATTTAAATACCATTCACAATAATGTCAAAAATAGGAAATATAATACTTAGAGATAAATCTGACATAAGGTGTGAAAGATCTGCATACTGAAAACAATAAAGCATTATTGAAAGAAATGAAAGAATAACTAAATAAATGGAGAGCTATACCTTATATGTAGGTCAGAATATTGTTAAGATGTCAATTTTCCCCCAATTTGTTCTAAAGGGTCAGTGCAATTCCAATTAAAAACTCCAGTAGGCATTTTTATATAAATTGACAAGCTAACTCTAACGTTTATGTAGCATTGCAAAAAAATTCTTTAATAGCCAAAATAATTTTGAAAAAAAGAAAGAATAAAGTTGAAAAGCATACACTACCTGATGGTGCTCTGATGTGGTCTGAAGCTTGTCACTGTGTGTGCAGGCCCCGGGACTTCCTGGGAGAGGTCCTGCCAAAGGCTAAGTTTAGCCTCCATTGTGCCCTGACTTGGGCCGCTTGGTATGAGCCATAGAGCAACCTACAGATGTCTTCTACAAATACTGGGCTTGGAGGTGCCTAGGAGACGCTAAGCTGTGAACGGAAGCCAGCTGCATGCCACATGTGGGTGTTGAACCAGCCTGTTCAGCATCTCCAGCTCTCCCACCAGCCTCTTGTGGTTTCTTCTGTATGTTCGTAGTTGTAGGGCTTCTGTTCAGCTAGACTTCAGGCGATTCTTATTGATGATTGTTCTGTAGTTTAGTTGTAATTTTAATGTGATTGTGGCAGGATACAAACATAGCATTTACCTACTCTACCATCTTGACCAGAAATCTCTATATTTAACTTTTTAAAAGACTTCCAAATTGTTTGGTATTGTTTTACATTCTCACTAGCAGTGTATAAAGTTCCAGTTTCTCCATATCCTTGCCAAAACTTTTTATTTTCTGTCTTTTTGTTATATTGGCTACATTATTGTGGTTTTAATTTGCATTTCCCTTAATGACTAATAGGGAGCCTCTTTTCATGTGTTTATTTGCCATCTGTATAACTTCTTTGGGGAAGATACTCACATCTTTTACCCATTTTTATTGGATGATTTGTCTTCTTATTGAGTTGTAAAGTTTTTCTTTCCCTTTTTTTTTTTTTTTTTTTTTTTTTTTTTTTTTTTTTTTTTTTTTTTTTTTTTTTTTTTTTTTTTTTTTTTTTTTTTTTTTTTTTTTTTTTTTTTTTTTGGTTTGTTTGTTTTTGGTGGTTCCATGGCTGGGAATTGAACCCAGGCCTTGGTGTTGAGAGTGCCGAAGCCTAGCCACTACACCACCAGAGAACCCCTGTAAAGTTCTTTATGTAGTATGAACACAAGTCACTTATAAGATATGCTTTGAAAAATGTTTCCTAGTTAGTGGTTTGCCTCTTCAGTCTCTTAACAATATCTTAAAGAGCAGAAGTTTTTATTTTGATGAAGTTCAATTTAGCAATTTTCTTTTATGGATTGTGCTGTTGGTCTAAGACATCTTTACCTAACCCAAGATCACAAAGATTTTATCCTTTTTTTTTTTTTTTTCAGAAGTGTCAGTTTTAGGTTTTACATTTAGGCTATGATCTATTTTGAGTTAATTTTTGCCTATGGTATGAGTTATAAGTTGAAGTTCATTTTTTCACACCTGGACATACAATTGTTTCAACACCATTTTTTGAAGAGACTATCTTTGCTGTAGTGACTCTACTTTATATATTTGTTGAAAATCAGTTGTCCATAACGTGTGGGTCTTTTTCTCAAAGTCTCTATACTATTGTATTGACCATTTGTCTACCTTTACCCAATACCACACAATCTTGAATACTGTAGCTGTATAATAAGTCTTGATATCAAGTAGTGTGTGTTTTCCAACTTTATTCTCTCTTAAAAAAAAAAAAAAAAAAGACACACTCAAAGGGCAGCCTGGGCAGGCACCAGAACCCTGCTAAAGTGAATCCTGTTATATAGGGTCAACTCCTGCACAACAGCTCCCCCATTGTAGTCCTGGCCAGTCCTCACATCAAATCAACCTGAGGATCAATCCCTTCCATTGATGTTCAAATAGCAAGCAAGGCTTAACTACAACAGGAGGGCGAACAAGAGACACACTTGTAGCACCTGGCTCAAGTGCCTAGAGAGATTGTGCCATTGGGCTTCACAGGACACATACTACATAAGGCTATCCAGCTAAAACTGGGAGATGTGTTCTACTTAATACATAGAAACACAGGGAGGCAGCCAAAATGAGGGGAAAAAAAACATGTCCTAAATGAAAGAACAAGAGAAAACTTCAAAAAAATAAGTAAACAAATTGGAGGCAAGCAATCTACCAAATACAGAGTACCAAACACTGGTTATAAGAATGTTCAATGATCTCAGAGAGAACTTCAATAGAAAGATAGGAAACATACAAATGAAAAAAAAAAAAAAAAAAAAAAAAAAAAAAAAAAAAAAAAAAAAAAAAAAAAAAAAAAAAAAAAAAAAAAAAAAAAAAAAAAAAAAAAAAAAAAAAACAGAAAAAATACAATTAGAAATGAAGAATGTAATAACTGAAATAAAGAATACATTAGAGGCAATCAAGATTAAATTAGATGAAGCAGAGGTTCAAATCGGTGATTTAGAGGATAAGAAGGAGAAAACACCAATCTGAACAGCAAACACACACACACACACACACACACAAAGAGAGAGAGAGAAAAAAAAGAATCCAAAGATGAGGGTAGTTTAAGGGATTTCTCTTGGATGACATCAAGCATTCCAAAATTCACATCCAGAGGGAAGACAGAGCAAAGGATTGAAAACCTATATAAAGGAATAATTACTGAAAACTTCTCTAATCTGGCAAAGGAAATAAATACACAAGCCTAGGAAGTACAAACAATCCCAAATAAGATGAACCCAAAGAGACCCACACCAAGACACATCATAATTAAAATGTCAATGATTAAAGACAAAGAGACAAAATCCTAAAAACAGAAAGAGAAAAGCAGTTAATTACAAGGGAGTTCCCATAGGACCGTCAGCTGATTTCCCAACAGAAACTTTGCAGGCCAAAGTGATGAAAAAGCAAGGACCTACAACCAAGATTACTCTACCCAGCAAAGCTATCACTTAGAATCAAAGGACAGAAAAAGAGCTTCTCAGCTAAGACAAAGCTAAAGGAGTTCATAACCATGAAACCAGTATTATGAGGAATGTTAATGGGACTTATTTAATAATAACAATAATAAGGAAAGATCACTAATATGAATAATAAAATGGCAATAACTATCAATCAACAATTACTTTAAATGTAAATGGATTAAATGCTCCAAACAAAAGACATAGGGTGGCTGAATAGATAAGAAAACAAAACCCTTACACATGATGCCTACTAGATACTCACTTTAGATTGAAAGACACACAGACTGAAATGGGAGACAAAAGATATTTCATGAAAATGGAAATGAAAAGAAAAATCTGGGGTAGCAACATTTATACCAGACAAATAGACTTTAGGGAGTTCCCTGGTGGTGTAGTGGCTAGATTTCAGCGCTTTCAACACTGCAGCCTGGGTTCGATTCCCAGCCAGGGAACTACCCCCACCCCCCCCAAAAAAAAACAGACTCTAAAACAAAGTCTATACCAAGAGACAAAGAAGGCCCCAGTAATCCTACTTCTTGGTATTCATCCGAAGAAACCCAAAACACTACTTCAAAGGGGCATGTGTATCCATATGTTCACTGCAACATTATTTATAATAGCCAACATATGGCAGCAACCCAGGTGTTGAATGGACAAAGAAGAGGTGGTACATATACACACAATGGAATATTACTCCATAAAAAGAATGAAATCTTGTCATCTGTAACAATGTGAAAGAACCTACAGGGCATTGTGCTGAGTGGAGTAAGCCAGGCAGAGAAAGACAAAAGACATATGATTTCATTTTATATGTGGAATCTAAAGAACAAAATAAATGAACAAACAAAACAGAAATACACTCATAGATACAGAGAACATTTTGATGGTTGCCAGATGGACTGAGGTTAGGAATCTGGGTCCTTATCTAGGACCCTATTTTTACTTAAAAAAATTACAATGAAACAAAAATCAGAGAATACTGAGAGTTGTAAAAGAGGTTTTTGTTTGCTTATGCAAGGTGTGTGTAGGTGTGTGTGTGTGTGTGTGTGTGTGTGTGTGTATGTGTGTTGTTTTGTAGTCTGACCAAGCATTGTTCTGATGCCAACCATACTACCCCAGCTCATCTGTCTGAAGGTGATCTTGCTCAATGATCTGAGAAAAACTGAACTCTGCTTACTAAGCAATGAGCGCCAACAACAGGAGGGATCTCTTTCTCTTCGAAACCTTTCGCAAACCAAGTGAGCAAAAGTTCCAAAGCAGGGGAGATGTTCTGATGCCGTCTATTAATGCCCTCAGGGCATAAATTGTGACCTCATGATGATAGCCAACCTTGGCCTTTTACTTGAGACCATGAGGGACAGACAAGTTTCTCACCAGTCTTTTGTAGAAACACAAAAAGCAAGCATTGCTTTTTATACTATGATGCTTAAAGCAGGGTATTTATGGGTACTCCATAAATTCTTCTTTATTACAGATATGAGTTCTCTCTTCCTGGAATGACCACACTGATCATGATGTACCTTGCTTAAGAATAAAAGACAGTGGTTACAGTCTGTTAATCTCATCTACTCTCCATGAAAAAAGAAAGTCCTTACATAATAGTGTTAGGGGCATCAGGCTCCCTGCCCCTAACCCCATCCCCTGACTCCTCCCCTCTCTCCAGGGGATTTCCTTAAGGATGTGCATAGACAAAGTCTGGAAGGAGACACAAGAAACCATTTCTGGTGGTTATCCAAGGACAGCAAGAATAGAGGATGGGGGTAGGAAGGCTTTCTGTATGGTCTGAATATTTTACAAGTGTTTACTACTTTTTTTTCTCCTGCTGAGAATTCATGCTGTGTGCCCATTATGTGTGTGTTGAAATGAACTACCCCCAACAAAACTGAAGGAACATCTTGGCCCTGTTTTCTGGTCCACCTCTAGAAGTTAGGTGGCTCTCTATTTAGGTATGCATACTGGTTAGGTGCTTTCCTTTCATAAGGGTATCAGTTTTAGGTTGATTATGCTTAATTATACCATAGAACTTCTGCACTTCAGGTTCTTTTCAGAAAGTATACTCTTGAATTATCTGGTGTTGAATTAGTAGGAAAAGTTTAGTTGTAAGAACATGTTCAGGGAGAATTGCCTGATGGGAAAGGGCTCATTCTTTAGTCATTCTCAATTTTGTCAAGTTAGGAGATAAATCCTATCCTTGAGAGATCTCTTGGGCTGCATTGTCTCAATACTCTGCTTCCTCATGATGTGGCCCTTTTCTGACTTACATTTTGGCATTTTGTCTTGAGTCTATAATGATAGGTGTTTAAAGAAACAACCACATTATAGTCACTGTGATAGTCACTGTATGATTGTTATTGAGGACATTACCTAGCTACCACAACAGTATAGGAAAATTTCTTCATGAGCATCTGGCCCTATTTTATCTAATGGGCACTGTGAACCTTGTAATAGTTTTGCTTTTTCTTGGGCACTAGGAAACTCTGAGTCAAATTTTTGTGCTTTTCAGTGTCTATATAGAAGATAATGGTTTAATTTTTAGTGCCTCTATATTATGTCTATTACATTACATTGCATTATAATCATATTAATTTTTAACCCTAGGTATTATATTTTTCTTCCTTTTTACTTTTTTTTGCCCCCTTTTCTTTATTTATACTAGTACATGTTTAATGCTGTATTTTACATATCTTTATAAACGACCTCAAAAAAATCTTTTTTGAGGAGGGGAACTAAAGGGTACTAAGGGATCCACTTTATCTTTGGAGCATATAAATTGCTAAATCTACACGATTCAAACCAGGATTCCAAAGGGTTCTACAAGGTTTCTGATTGTACCATATTAGCATCACTGTCCTCAGTATCAACCAATGTTATCACAGTTCTAAAGTGACCATGAGAGTTACAGAGCCCTGTAAAGTCAGCATTGTCTAGTTCAAGCTATTGTGTTTTGGGTTAGTGAAAACAGTTGTAAGACTTGAACTTTAAATTCAGTTCATTTATTCATTTATTTAAACATTTATTACTAGTTTACTATGTCCAGGGATGTAGTTAGGTTCTGTGGATACAATGATAAACAAAACAGACATGGCCTGTGCCCTTACAGAGTTTATAATACAGAAGTAAAAAAAAAATCAATCAAATAATCCCACGAATGTAATTACAGGTCATAAGCAGGCTCTGGGGGGCATATGATGTGGAATCAGAACTTGTCTTGGGTGTCAGGGAAGACTTCTTTGAATTGAGATCTGAAGGATAACTAGGTGTTTCAGGAGAGAATAGGGAAAGGCAAGAAACATTTGGAGAAGTGGGAACAGCAAAAGCTAGGTGGCAGGAGGCAGCAGAGTGCAATGGAGGAACTGAAAGAAGAGCCCTGTAGCTAAATGCAGAAATTTAGGGACAGTGGTGGTAGCTGAGGCCACAGCAATAGACAGGTGGAATGTCACTAAACCAATGTACCATTTTAAATCATGACTAACCACATGAGCTATGATAAAGGATCCCATCTTTCTAAGCCTGTTTTCTTGGGTGTAAAACTCTGATCCTTAAGTACATAGTGATGTCCAGCTACCTGCTGAGCTACCATTAAAGTTACAAGGAGATTTAAAATAAACTTACTCTAGGGACTTGCATAGTGGAAATTTCCACTTACTCAAAAGAAAAAACAACCCTGGGAAAATTGGGGGTTTCTTGAAAATCAAATTATGCCTCATGAAAAAACAGTCTCAGATGTAAGTTGTAATGGGTAACCTGGTGTCTGTCTCACCTCTTTCAGGTACCAAGGTTTTTACTTAACAGTTCTGTTTTTTTTCCACAGAAAATTTATAACATGCAAATCACTTTCTGATGTGTTTAATCCACACAACAAGCCTGTGACTTAAGTGTTATTTTTTATCTTTCAGAGATGAGAAAACTAGGAACCATAGAAATTAGGTAACTTACCCAAGGCCCTACAGCTAGAAAATTATAGAACTGAGATTCGAACTCAGGTGGTTTGATCCAAAGCCACATAAATAACACTCACCACAGGAGTCTGAGGACTGAATGTGACCCAGAATTACCTATCAGACCTTACAGTGAATGTGAAGATGAGGGTAGCCTAGAAAAAACTAGATCCACCCGTTCTCATTCCATGAATGCAATATGTATTAAAAAAATCTCCTAAGGAAATGCCCTCAACTTCTTTTATCAAACCAGTCAGGTAAGACATGAGCAGAAAGTCACTTATCTATCAAAGTAACCTCAGGAGTTGGTCCCCAGCTTAAAAAGTGGAAGTGAAACAGATAAATCATTCTGCCTACAGAGATAAAATATTCAGTTTCCCCAGATGGCCCTGACAGGGTGGGTTCTGAGAAACCTGTACTTTATAAAGAAAGGGAAATGTCACCATATTTTCATATCTGTAAGAATTTTGTTGGCATTCTGTAAAGAGGGAGAATATAACACAGTACCAGCTGTCAATACTTCTGTTTTAAGAAGAAAAGCACCTTTGGAACAAAATCGGATCCACAATGGGATGGAATAGGATGTCCTAGAGAAAACAGGTTCTAACTTGCTGTGGGATTATTAAGAAGCAAGCTCTCCAATTCTGCTGAGTCAATGGGCAGGATCTATTTTCAGTTCTCAGCTTGTCCTGAGACTCTGTGAGTCTCCTGCCAATTTGAATCAGTGTAGCATCTGCGGGAACTGATTAAGAACTCCACATTACCTAGGAAGAGAGCAACAGAGTGCTGTGAAATCTTATCTGGATAAAAGTGTCTGTAAATGAAGAAAATTAGCCAGCAATCTAGTCATAGAATCAGATACTTTGTTAACAGAAGGAAAAGGAAGGACCTACTCTGGTTGGCTCACCTCCATACTCCCTGGGCAACTAAGGTTTCCTTTTTTCAGCTTCTCCTGACAGTTCCAAGCTGGATGCTGTTTGGCCTGAAAATCAAAGTTTCTTTCTGGATGCTTGACCCCTGAAGTTCAGACCTCCTGGTTTCCTAAAGCATTCCTTTGGGATTTCTGGTCAACTTGATTGCTATTTGCGTGCCTAGTTTCTGGTGTAATCAAAATTCTGCCTGCCTTTGGCCTCTGGATTACTGATCTTTCCTGTTCTTTGGTTCTTGTGTACTTCTCAACTCCTGTTTTTCTGTGTGGGATGGCCCCATGCCTAGTAGACATCTACTGCCAGCTTCCCTTACCCATTCAATTGTTTTAAACCTGTTTTTGCAAAGTACCACCATTGTTCACAGTCCCAGAACTGACATTTTTAGAGTTTAAGGTGGAGCAATGAAGAGGAAATACCTTTTTGGAAAGAGGAAATATGGATTCAAGTGAAGGGTTGCTTAGTCTTCTTTAGATATGAATCTCAGAAAGGCAAAAACAGAGAATATACAGTTTAAAAGATCTGAATTCAAATAGAGAGCTGTTTATCATTGGTAGCTAAAGTAATAAAATAATCATCTAAGAAGAATAAAAAATAAGAACCTGATAGATCACTGATTCTTAATAGTTTTCTATTTTTTCATATTAAGAAAATTTGATTCCTTTGAACTAAACACTTTTAGCTTATTACCAAATTTTGAGCATGTGAATTTAGATTTTTTTAAATGGGTAAAATATTTTAACATTCATAACCACTTATAATAGAGAATTTATTTTTAGTATCCCAAATTTGAAACCAGTGTTTAATCTAATTGAATTGTGCCATTTTCATAGGGTTACATTGGCTCCTTTTTGAGAAAATAAATGTGTACTTCACTCTTGTCCCTTCAAAATTTATGAATTATATAACTCTAGAATTGTACAGTTAAGATTTTCTTTGGAGTCAGAAAAACAAATCCAGTCATTTCTATATGTTCCAGAATAGCATGTAAATGTTCCAGTACACCTTCCTGTTATTAACCCAAATTCAAACTGCACTGTGGTTTCAAGTCTCTGCAAATGCAATGGACCCAAATTTCGGAGTATATAATTGGATTTCATTATATAGTACTTCAACTTGTTTTGTTTTGGTTTTGTTTTTTGTTTTTTTTTTTTTTTTTTACATAATCAACCTTTCTTTCGTTTCTTCCCACCCACTCTTTCACTTCTTCATTCCCTTTGCATTAGTGCCTCCAGTAAGATAAACCTAAAGGAAACGAGGGGAATCAGGACACTTTTTTTTTCAGCACAGGTTTGGCGGAGCTGGAGCACTAAATCTACCACTTAAAACATAGCCTCAAGAACAACTGGGTTTTGTAAATCCATGCACTTCTTTAAGGAACTGCAGCACTAAATGAGGAGTGTGTTTTAGGTTTGAAAAAACATGATAATGGTTTCTTTCTGATTTTCCTGAGGCTTAACATTCTAAGAAAAGAAGATGGCATATTCCCTGGGCCTTTTTCTCTATTAAGACAATAGATAACTGGCATAAAGATTTATTCTCAGTGATACTGTATATATAACCTTTGTTTTATTTTAAAGTGGATGAAACAAAGTAGCTGAAATATTTAGGGAGCCAATCTGTGAAAGAATTCTGGCTGTGCAGCTTCACAGCATGACCTTGGGCAAATTACTCAACCTCTTCTCACCTGAGAAAAGATTTTTAAACAATTCTAACCCCACAGTTTGTGACCCCTATGGTCAAGTCATCCTTGACACTGGTTTCACCTGGATAAGATTCTGAACTATACCTCTCTCTCTGTGTATTCTTATTCTTAAAATTAAGAATCCTTGGTCCCTATTTCAACACAACATTCCAGTTGCTGGTCTAGCACAGTGGATCACCTCTAGGTTTAGAGCCCTGCCTTTCACACAGGTGGTGGTTATAGACCATGACAACCTTTGGGCAGATCTTCCAATTAGCACCCTCCACCTGCTGGTCTGAATCCCAGAGTACTATTTTCCTATAAGCTACTTGATTTTGTGCCAACTTGACTTGGTGTTCAACTGCTGTCTTGGCCCACACATTGACAACTGCTTTCGAGAACTATGGCCTGATACCTTGAAATATGTTGACTATCAGTTGGCATGTCAGTATTCCCAAATTCCAATTTTATCTCAGTGGCTATATTCAAGACTGATTCTTTTCCCCTCTCTGGTATTAGCAGGCCATATCCAGAGACGCCAGATATACAATTTCACATTTTATTATACTGTAGCAGCAAGAAATTGTTAAATTTGTTTATTATATTATTTAATAAGACAGGAACATGGGTGACATAGTTCAAAAAGGTCGGTATTAATTTAACAATGGTCAAAAGTTTTTGTTTAATTTTTTGGTTGGTTCCCTGAATGGGAAGCAAACCCAGGTCGCAGGGGTGAGAATGCCAAAACCTAGCCACTATACCACCAAGGAACCCTCCCAAAAGTTTTAGAACAGTTGGTACTTACAGGGACTAGTATTGTTTACTAAAAAAATAATTTATGTGGACAAGCTCATTCACCTAAATCTCAAAGATAGGTTTTTACTTAAAGCTTTTTGGGGAGGTTTGTTGAAGATACTGAATCCTCATGAATTTGTTCAAGAATAAATTTCACAAGAATGGTTGTAAACCAATCTACTTATCCAGTTACATCTTTGAATTAAAAAAACAAACAAACCTCCTTTTATTTTCTCTTTTCACTAAAAAAAATTCATCACAAATGGCCTCCAGCATGGCATTTTATATATCTGTGTGGGGATAGTGAATAGTGGTTACTCTGTGCCAGACATGCTAAGAACTATAAAACATATATCCTCATTTAATATGCACCCAAGTTTATCAACCTATTAATAAAGATGAAATTGAAGCACAGAGATTTTAAGTAACTTGCCCAAGGTCACACAGCTAGAAAGTGACAGAACCAGAGTCTTTCTCCTGGATAGCTCCTAATTACTAGTACATGGAAACAAGAAACACTGAAAAAGAGAGAGAGAGAGAGAGAGAAAAAAAAAATCCTCAGGAAAGGTAAGGAATATGTTTCATAAGAAGTTTGGAACACTGGTTTTATTTTCTGAATTGGCTGGTTCAAACTGGATTTTACTGCGGGTAATCAGTGAGGAAACATCTGGGTCCTCTAAGATCTCTGCTGTCATCTGAGAGAATTGGATGTTTCCTGCATTTGGATGGCTATTCCATGCTGAAGAGAATTGGGAAACATTTAGGACTGGTCTTCAAAAGGAAGAAAACAGTGCACAAATCCCCCAGTGAACAAAGCTCTGGCAGTGCTACCAGGTCCTGTCTTGATGCATGATGTCTCTACGCAACCTTCCCCTTTGGTAGAGAACATAGCATATCCTTCTATACAAAATTAAGAGGGTAGTGAAACCATATTGTGAAATGATGTTTGACTATTATGACATTGACAGTTTATCTATACGAAACCCTAAGGCTGTTATTACCAAAGGCTAAAGATAGTCTCAGTCTCAGGACAAGTTCATATGTTCTACGGCTCATAATCTATTCATAACCCATCATAACAAGGTAATTCCTTCAATAACTCCCATGTGACAGGTTTTATGTGACCTTTTCTAACAAGCTTGTTATAGTCATTGTGAATTCTCAATATGTCTTTTAGTGCAACATTTTCATTAAAGGGAATTTCAATTTCCAGAATTATAATGCTATGTCCCAAGTCAGACAAAATCCTAACACCAAATTATTATATGCTGTTCCTTTTCTTAAGGAACTATTCCAAAACAACACAACATTTCTCCAGGGAATGTACCAATAAAAATAAGGAATGGAATAAAGATTATCCTTTATGATTGTATTTCAGATCTTTAATATTGCTTTCAAGTTAAATAAAACATTGTTAAAATCCCATTCTATTTTGATAGTTTTATCCTCCTTGCAACCTCATTTACTCATTCTTTCAAAAAATGTTTATGAATTACCTTCTATATGCTAGATGCTGTGCTAAGTTTCAGGGACATAAAAATGAATTAGAATTTGCCCTTAAATTTTAATAATTCCTTTATTCCCCCAAAACATTCCATATTAAAATCAGATATACAATACCTGCCCTACTTCCTATTAAGTTTCTTGTATTCTATACTCTTAACATCATTTTATAACATTTTGGACAAGATAGGTTCATACTATTTGGTGGTGGTTTTAGTGGAAAATTAGAGAACCATTGTACTTTTTTATTCTAATATCCAATTTCATAGAGGATAAAAGAGAGCCCTCTTATTTTAGTCTATGTTCTCATAAACCAATCACAACTTATTTCATTTTTCATGGGATGCAGTCACCACCTTGCCTTACCAATACCCGCTGTACCATTTAGTGGAGGTAGAACAGTGTAAAATTCATTTATTCTGTTCTCTGGGAAAGTTCATAAAAAACGGGTTCTTTTTTAGCAGACTCATCAATCTAGAGCCTAATCTCCTCTCTTCTATTCTCTTCACTAGCCCTTTTCTTGCTTCCCATTTTGAAGCTTCAAAGAAACTCCCAATTGAGTCTACTTTCCCAAATCACCTACTATGAAGTTAATGCAGAGGTCACAAGGTCAAATGTCTACAGGGACCAGACTGAAGAGATAACTAAATTCTAGGGGCTGGAGTGGGAAAATTAGGGAGTGACGGGGACTGTGGCGAACTGCAGTGCACAGGTCCCTCATAGAGGAGAAAACATACTCAGTGCCAACTCAGTGTTGCTGGGTGAATGAAAGGCTTGGTTAGCTGACCATCTGGTTTTCCAAAGAGTCAGAAATCTGGATCTTTATGTAAAATGTCAAAATCTACCTAGGGCTACCATTTGCAACCTCTGCTTTCATTCATCTTGAATTTAAAAACTAAAAGCCCCATAGGTTTCCGAACTATCCTTGAAGAATGTAAATTGAGTTCTGTGATCCAATTCCACTATCAAGAGAAAAGAGAAAGGAAGAGTTCTTATCAGGAGTATGATTTGATATTGGTCTAATTAGTACATTATCATTAGTCTAATTAGTCTAATTAGTAGACTATCATCCTGCAATATTTTTAAAATGTAGTAAAGTAATCCATCTTTTATGCAAGAAAAGTGAGATGAACTATATATTCATTTTAAAAATACATATTCAATTTTGTTTTATTTATATACATAAAGGAACACTGGCACTGGAAGAATACATTAAAAATTAATAAAAATGATTATCTACGAGAGATAGGGACAGGACAGAAAGCCTTGGGAATAAGACTTATCAATGCATACTTTTAATTTAGTTTTTATTTTTGAACCACGTGATAGTATTACATATTCAAAATTAAAATATACTTTAAAAATGAAAGTACAAGGCATTAAAATGTCAATTTATTTTTTATTGCAGAGAAGTATTGTGGGTTGAAAAATAGACTAGAATGTATAAAATATATAAAAGAATAAAATTCTATAAAGGTAGTAGAATTATAAAAGTTCAAGAAGAAGAAAAGAGAACAATGTGTTATATATTTGATGGCATCAAATTTTTCATTTACTCTTTAAATGGCATCAAATCTCCATGGCATTTATACTTCACTCTTATTTCATACTTCAGAGTTGTGTGACCATTTTATTCTTAAATGCTAATGTTTACAACATAACACCACAGATTACTTCCTTTACAATTAATTTTTTTTAATTCATTTTTATTGTTAGACTTATTGGGGTGACATCTGTTAGCAAGGATTACATAGGTTTTAGGCATACAATTCTACAGTGCATTGTCAACTTGTTGTATACTAAGTTCACCACCTAATGTGACTTCTCTTTCCATCACCTTATATTTAGCTTCCCTACCTCCTCTCCCACCCTCTCCCCTTTCTCCCCTCCCTAATCCACTTGTCCCCAAATAAACATTAAACTATTGATTGTGTCCATGGGTTATTTGTTTCTTCATTTCTTTTTTCTTTGCTTTCAGTTTTATATTCTGCATATGAGTGAAGTCATACAGTTCCTTGTTTTTTCTGTCTGGCTTATTTCACTAAGCATGATGATCTCCAGGTCCATCCATTTTGTTGCAAATGGCAATATTTCATCTTTTCTTACAGCTGAGTAATATTCCATTGTGTATATGTACCACAGCTTCTTTATCCAGTCATCTGTCGCAGGGCACTTTGGTTGTTTCCATATTTTGGCCACTGTGAACAGTGCTGCGATGAACATTGGGGTATGTAAGTCTTTGAGGACAAAGGTTTTCAAGTTCTTTGGGTAGATCCCCAGAAGGGGGATTGCTGGGTCAAATGGTAGCTCCATTCCCAATTTTCTTTTTTTTTTTTTTTTTTTTTTTGGTATGTGGGTAGCTCCCTGACCAGGAATCGAACCCAGGCCGTAGCGCTGACAGCGCCAGCGCTGAAGCCTTAAGCCACTACACCATCAGGGAACTCCCAATTCCCAATTTTCTGAGGAACCTCCACACTGCCTTCCACAGTGGTTGTACCAGTTTGCACTCCCACCAGCAGTGTACCAGAGTTCCTTTCTCTCCACACCCACTCCAGCCCTTGTTATTCCTTGTCTTGTTGATAACAGCCATTCTCACAGGTGTGAGGTGGTGTCTCATTGTGGTTTTGATTTGCATTTCCCTGATAGCTAATGAGGATGAGCATTTTTTCATATGTCTGCTGGCCATTTGTATTTCTTCGTGGGAGAAGTGTCTGTTTAGTTCTTCTGCCCACTTTTCAATTGGGTTGTTTGCTTTTTTGTTGTTAAGTCTTATTAGTTCTTTATATATTTTAGATATTAGACCCTTATCT